>PVHY01001719.1:0-14921 GCA_004024945.1 Uropsilus gracilis
GAGATGGGCGGGTCTCCGGAGGAACGTGGAGGCGGGGCTTGGCTCCCAGGGGCGGCGGGGGTTGGCGGGCGGCGAGGGGGGTGGCTCCCAGGGGCGGCGGAGGTGGCGTGTGGCGAGCGGGTCCCTCCCGGGGGCTGGAGCCCTGAATGAAATTCTTATTCTCTAAATTACTAGCTGTATAACTTTGAGCAAATTATTTATCATATAATAGTTCACTTTCTTCTTGAGTAAAATGATAGCAACCATAATTTTTAGCTCATAGCAATATGATGATTATTAAATTAGAGTATTTAATGTTTTGCCTAAATGAATGCAGAAACTCTGCTTTGTTAGTAGGAAATACTCAACAAATGTTTGCTATAATGATAGTGGTGGTGAGTTGTATCAGTCAGTGTGGAACTTTTGATTTCTTAAGCTTCTATATATAACAAAGGCAGTAGTACTATATAAGTCATCAAAATGTATCACGTATTATAGAACCTGATACAGTTATGGAGATTTTTTTTTCTGAGAGGGATTTAATATTTCATCTGAAACAAGGGATAAAATTTTAATAATCCTCCTCACAAGGAAGAGAATAAAGTCTGATGCTGTTCCAAACCTACAATTGCTTGTCATATATACACTGTTGTTGCAAATGTTGTTCTTTAGAAAAACAAACCACTTAACATAAAATCACAAACTGTATATATTGTTTGTTTAATATATTTTGAGTATGTGCATGCTAGAGTAAATTTGGAGGGAAACTATGAAAATATATCAAATATTTTCCATTTTGCTTTTCAGCTTTTCTAATCTATTTTGCATACAATTAATTTGTTTGGTCATCATTTTCAAATTCATCATCTGCTTTGAATATGAATATAAGTAGGTTCTGCATTAGTATCATTTGTGCATTAATATTTACTAAGCAAAGTGCTATAGTCAACTGAATATGGGACAAGTAAGCAAAGCTCCTATTTCATAGATTAAAGTATAAAGCAGTTTGTGACTAAACAATAAACAGTCGAATCACATAAGAAATTAATACTGTTTAGGAACTCAAGGTAAGAGTTGAATAGTTATTTTCCAATGATCAGGAATCTTTAATCAATGTAATGAAATAACCCCAGATACACATACATGCATGTCCATAATACATTCTTATAGTTGTCATTCATTCATTCATGCAAGATATATTATTGAAACTGTTGATTTGGCATGCAGTGGAGTGGAGATACTACAGGAACCAACCTCTGTGGTCTTTATCTTCCCTCTAACTGTCCCTGATTCACAAGCAGGTGATTGGTATAAGGAGAATGAAGACCAGGGGTCTACAGGCACATTTTGCTGACAACTCAAATATCCGCTTCTCAGAAAAAGAATTTAGAAGCCAGTTAGGGAATAATCAACAAGCAGGGAAAACAGAGAAGAGACCAAATAATGATCACTCAACTAACAGGAAGAACAAGTGATCCATATTTCCTGTTTCTCCCTGTTTCTTCCATCCAAATCCAGGTCTCCAGTTCTGGCAACATGGACATCTTTTTCACTTCTCACAATCTTTATTCCTACTGCTTCCTTACTTAGGAAGTTAGACACTTTACCCTCTCTGTCTCTGTTCCTGTCTGTTCATCATAAAATCTCAGTGACAAGGAAGCCTTCTTTACAAACTTCGCCCACAGACCTACTTTTCTTACCTCCCATTTCCTCAAGGGAGTAGACCACATCTCACAATATAGTCTTTCATTGCTCACTAAGGTAACTATCACTTGATTACGTTCTCTCTTAGTCCTTTAGTTTCTCATTCATGAAACTATAAACTAGTTCTTTTTCTGAACTAAGTGGGGAGATTTGGTATATAGAAGGGAGGAGCAATGTAACGAGAAAGGAAAATTGGAAGAGCTTAATACTTGCCATTAAGGAGCTTACTACTGATTCAAGGTGATCTTGAATATGCAACCATTTGCATATTTGAGCTGAATTGTGTTTTCGAAAAAATATTTTTTTAAATCCTAGCCCTCACCATCAACAAATGTGGATCTTTGTAAATATGGTCATTGCAGGCAAAACAAGATTGAATGTGGTCATACTGGATTAATGTCCACCTGAATGTGTCCTTATGCAAAGAGAAGAGACACATTTATGGGAAAAGTCCTGCAACTGCAGAAACAGAGACTGGACTGAAGTTTGTGTGGGCAAGATTTGTATGAGGTTTGTAACTGACACTGAAAAGAAAGGTGAGACCCTGGTGACACCTAGACTCAGGTGTTCAGGAAATAAAATTTTCTCTATTGTTTTAAGTCATATGGGTTGGTGGTTATTGTGGTAACCCAAGGAAGCTAAGATGCTATCATGATTCTAAGGGACAAGAATGGAGCAGTTTAATGCTTTGGAATTTCTGAAAGAAAAACAGCCATATCTGGAATGCCTGGTGTTTTACTGAGAGTGGTTTCATGGATGGGCCCACAGTTTGGGGTTTTAGTGGCATTTTAATGCTTAAATGGGAACTAAGAAGAAATTATATTTCACTTTTAGGAATTAGTATGAGTTTGAGGTAAAGATACATATGGTAGAATCATGTTGTTGATCATGTATAGGAAGAACTAGTGCTTTCTTTTACCAAAACTGGTTCTTTTGTTTTCTGTGAGTGAAAAAATAAAAAAAGAGGAAAGGTGAATGTGGGAAGATAGACAGGGGCTGGTCATGGAAGAACTTAGATAGGCATTGAGCATGGAAGAAAGGTCTTAAATTAATTAGCCACAGAGGGAAGATCTTTGACATAAGAATATCTATCCCCATTTTCTCAGAACCATAGGGACTGAAGAGTGGACAGTGACAGAGCACTCATGTTTTGGGAAGACAGTCCCACTGTTTAGAGTCCAACACTCTCCAACCTGAGTGTCTACCAGAGATTACTGGGTTCTAACTTTTAGAGCCCAGTAACTCTTGTTACTTGATTCAGTGACTCTTGTGGATCTACATTTTTGCATTTCTAAAATTGTCAAATGATACTGATGTTGTCGGTCTGAAACCATGGTTTGTGGAACATTGATAAAGAAAGATGGGAATTTGAAGAGATATGAGACCATGAAACACTTAATGGAACTTAATGGAGCTTAATGCAATGAATAATAAAAAGATAAACATGAGCTGAAAGTGTGGTAGTAAGCATGAAAACAAGGCAAATCCAACCTCACTTCCACCAGGTAGGACTTTGCATCTTATCAAATGTGTTGGCTCAGAGAGAGAGGAGACCAGAGCTATTCTAAATCCTTGTGGCTATTGCAATGCTTTCTTTTTGTTTCTTGTATTTTTTGTTGCTGTTGTTAATCTCACCAAATTAAGAATTCTCAGAAAATAATGACTATCATTTGGCAAGTTTGTGAAAAATATGTATTCTTTATATTTTTCAAGTATGTACATTATGCCAAATTATATAGATTAAAAAATATATAATTTATTTGCATAGATTACCCAATTTAAATTTCAGCAACAATTGGTGGATTTGATATCACTCTTTGTTTTATATTGGAGAAAATTAAAACCAGGTGAGGTTGTATAACTGACCTGAAGGTACACAGTAACTAAGGAGCTTGATTTGAACTGGAATTTAAGCTAGGATGTTTGATGCAATCTGTGTTGTAATGCCTAGCCATTGAAGAACTAGAGGTGCATAACTGATACTAGGCCATTGCATGTTTTTTATATCATATGACAAATGTAGTTACAGAGGAACTTTAGATATTGCAGATAATCATAAACATAAGCCAAACCATAAATTTACTATGCAGTAATAGTCCCCATTGACAGATTAGTATATATATTTTTCAAACTTTTCTCTAGATCTGGCCTGTACATTTCTTGAATCACACTATACTGTTTTATAACTCTTAAAATTAACAATATGAACAATTTTATCAGTAAATGCACGATGACATCAGTACTAATGGTAATTAACAATAAATTGTGCTATAATTATTTAACCTTTCTTTATTTGACCATCTAGAAATATGTCCAGACTCTGAGAATTATCCTGTGTGTGCATGCATTTTAGACCTGTAATATATACCTGGGATCACAGAATTTTGAAATTTTTTGGAAGACATAAAAGGTAGTTTAGTTCTCTTGTTTAATAATCGAAAAATCAAAATCATTTATACAACCATAGACTTAGAAATTAGGACTGTTTATTTCTCATCCATCATCCATCTGTCCATCCTTCCATCTTCCATCTATCTATCATTTATCCATCCTGTGAAAAGTAGTGAGTACCTAGTATATGCACTATACTCCTATATGTATATGAGAGATAGAAGTTGCCAAAGACAGAGACCAAATTCCCTGCCATCACTAGATCTAATCCATGATTCAGGAACGTATGATCCCGTATCTTTTTATCGTCCCACATTGACAATTTCTTGGTTTTCTATCTTCTATCAAAGATGCCAAGCAAATAAAGCTGCTCAGCATAAGACACAATTATTTCTTTGCTGCATTTCTCCTAAGGGAAGACTGTCTTTGTAACCAAAATGAGCTGGCAGTCTGCTGAAACACCCTTCAGGAGTATTTTTCATCCATTGCCCAGAGGTATTTACGTATGCCCTGCCAATTTTTAACAGTCCCCCTCTCTTACCAGCTCCTCACACTTGAAGAAACACAATTTGTTACCCACAAATCACTGTAGTCAAGCTGAAAAATGCTTTCTTTTGTTTGTCTACAAGCCACCCACAGCTGAAAGATGGGGCTAGCGGAGGCTGTGCAGGTGTTCCTTTCTTGTGCCTTTCCAGCACGGATAGGGCTGCATTTGGCATCCAGACCCAGGAGATTTGCTCCAAAATTTTTTCTTGTTTTGATTAACAGCCCAGACCTTTTGGAGGCATTTTGTCAGTCAGTACCAGTCTAATCCATTCATGCATATATACATCCATCCATACAAATAGAAGTATTTTCACTTTCACATATGTAGTGTGAGAAGATATTCTATTAACTTGTGTATGAAATCATGCCACAGAGTGCAAACTGTGAACAACTCAGCTTTTCATCCCAGCACTCCCACATACAAACCTGAGTGCGGTAACTTTTTCTAAAGCTTGATTTCTTTATCTGTCAATGAGAAATAATCATGTATAGTTCTTGTAATTCTGCACCTCTTTGTAATAATACTCAGTATACTCAGTATACTCAGTATACTCAGTATACTCAGTATAATACTGAGTATACTCAGTATAGTTCAATATATCATGTGTCAGTTTTGGCAGATGACTTACTTTTCCCTGTACCCAGAATGGAAGCGGGCCATTCTCTGCATTCCAGGGAATGTAGTGTTGGATCCAAGAAAGTCCCAGACAAACTGGGACATGATGACCACCCCAGGTAACTTAGGAAAGTGTTTCTGGTCTATCCCTCCTTCCAGACAGTCTGCTTCCTTGAGGCAGAGACCTTGCTATCCAGATCTAAGCACTTAGTGGATATTTGTTGGATAAATTTTAGAGAGAGTGCAATGGTAACAAAATGAGCTAAAATGCCTAGTTTAGAGCATAATGCATGTGTTTAGTAAATGCAAGACAGTTCTGTTATTTTCTTCCTGTGAGCACTCTGTAGCCTCACACATTTCATTGGCAATTTTCAATTTTCATGATTACCTTCTGCATACTTCCAGTGTCAGTTCCATAAGGTAATTAGCAGGACACAATGGACATGATTCGAAGACCATTCTGTTGTTTGGGAACTGAGGCTCTTCAAAGGAATTTCATCCTAAGGTGTTTCATACACTTTTCCTTTGTGGGTCTTCCTGCTTTGAAATGCTAATATCATTATTCCCCTTTGTCTTGTGCATCTTTGAATTTGCGACTGAATTCTACCATCTAGCAATACAACTTCAATCTGCTGCCACACCTTGAACAAAATGTTTAAAACTGGGAAAGTATATAAACCTGAAGAGTACAACTCGATGGCTGTTTGAATACCTCTCTACGAGAACAAAAATATATTTTTCATCTTGGGTAGTCTAGAAACATGGGTAGTAAAATGATTATTTCTGCTGGACAAGTTTCCTCATGAACATTAGTATTCTCATCTTCGTGCTTGGGGTGACATCATAAAAGAGACCCAAAGTGATCAGCTTAAAGCATGGCCTTTGGGTAAGCAATGTTTCGAAACGGTATCTAGGAATGTTGTCAGTCTAATGATTGAAACTATTTGGAGAACTCTCAGAATGCCAAGAAATATTTTTGAAAAAAGTTATTTTAGAAAAGAAAAAAAGCTATTATTTTTTAAGCATTTAATTCATGCCAGGTATGCATATGTATTTTTATTTAGTATCTCACTTGAGTCCCCTAAAGGTTTTTGCAGTGAGAGTTCATGATCTCAGATGAATGAACAAGCTAAATGAGCAGATCAGAATGCAGAGCCAGCCATGCCAGGGCTGAGGTTTGGGCCACGCTTGTCTGACTCTGAGCACAGGTTTTCTGAAACATCTTGATTAGCCATGCAGATATGGATCAAGGATGTCATCTGTGCTGCACACTGTGGTTCAGGACAGAGCAAGGCTTACTCACAACCTGAACTCTTGTTATTTCTAGTCTCCTGCCATGCCAACCATGAATTAGTTCTACCTTTAGGCAGTGAAGTTTTATTTAAAGTTATATGAGAGGGCAGGCTTGTCACTCAGTAATCCTTAGCAGATATTATTGTCATTAAGTGACAACACTAATAGTAACTATGAACACTCTTGAATGCTATGAAGGGGAAGCACATGGGTTTATGAAAGCATCACAAATGGGGACTTTGTCTGGAAGATGGGGGACAGCTTACCTGTGGAAGGCCACAATTAAGGTGGGGAAGAGAGTTGTGGAGGTAGAAAAAATAGTACATGCAAAGGCCCTGATGCAGAAGAGAACACTACTTGTTCATGTTCCAGGAAATAAAAGCAAGTGTGGTGGAGCTCATAAAACAGGACAATGGCAATCATCTCACCCCCCCCCCAACTATTGTTTCCCTGGACATCAGATTCTTCAGTTTTTGGGGAAAGATGATCCCTTTGCAATTCTCCGATCCTAATTTCCTAATGAGAGACATCAGTCTTGTCCATCAAACTGATCTGAAATGAAAGTCACTGCCACAGACTTACTTAAAGACCTATCTTAGGGCACAAAGCTCAATTCTATTGTGTTCCTTCTTTACAGATTCCACCCATAGATTAGGTAGTGTGCTGATTTAAATTCAAGGAGACAGCTCTGTCTTCAAGAGAAGAGATAATTGAGAATGACTCACTCTCTTTTTAAAGAGCAAACAGCCAGATCTAGAAAATTTACAGACACAGGTATTGCACATGTTAATTCACTGCCAATATAGATAGACGAGGCTACCTAGAAAGAGATTTCCTGGGGGTATTAGAGACCAAAAATAATCACATTAAAAAAAATCTCTTCTAAGAAACATAATACCTTGTCAGTGCGGACATATTACATCTGCAGTGGCTTCAGGGTACAGAGAAAAGGGGAAATATGCAGGATGTAAAGAGAACAAATAATGTGGAATAAATCAGGAGGGTTAAGATGAACAAAATTCCTAAAGGAAAAGTAGACAGGACACAGGGCTTCTTATGTCTTTTATGACTTCAGCCTCTTTCAGCTCTAGTGATCAGATTATGCAGGAACTGGTAGAATGAAGAAGAGGGTTGTGACCAGGAAATTGCCTTATAAAGTTTAGAACCTTTAAGATGAATGGGTGAGGGGCGGAGGGTATCTAAGGAATTAGAGCAAGGACTGCAATGCCATGTCCAGAACTGGGTTCTGGAACAAAAAAGAGGAGTGATTAGAAAAGTTAATGAGTCTGGACTAAAGTTTGTTGTGTAGTGCAGAATATTTCACTGTCATTGATCTTAGCATACATAGATATTCTATGATTGTGTGAAATGTTGATATTAAATGTTGATATAGGGTGAGGAACACAGCTGTATTTGCAACTTTTCTGAAAATCTGAAATTACCTCAAGCTAATTCTTTTGATACATGACATACCCTCCTGCCTCACTCCCTTCCCACCCAAACACACACCATGTGACCAGAGATGTGAGTTTTACAGGTAAGGAAACTGAAGATTACAGGGACTACATAACCACCTAGAGTCCTACCTTATTTCTTTCTCGTTAGCCTTAGGGAATGTGGAGATCAGAAACATTTCTCATGGGGGTGTCTTTCTTCTGGCTTCCTACAAAAGGTTCTGGGGAGCCTAGAGAGGACTCTCTCCACCATTAACACACATTAAGGCAGTTTTAACTTTTTTTTCCCCATCCACAATTTTCATTTATGTGAAAAATCTCATCGATTAGGCAAAAAAGGCTAACTCCTTAATATGTATTTACAAAATTCTGCACCGTTCAACCTCTTGTTGCCTCCCAAGGCTCACTATCTCTCTACAAGGTAGCCATTCTTGCTTTCTATGAAGAATGCTTGCTTGCTTGCTTGCTCGCTTGCTTTGACAGAATGTGCATGGAGTGTGTTCTCTCTGCCCCTGGAGCCTGGTGCAGCACGGGCACTGGCTCCATCTTCACATGATTCCTTTTGCTAGGAAGCCTTTCTTATGTACCACACTGCTCTCCTCATCTCCTTTTCACACAAGTGGGATCTTGTAACTCTGTGTAAAACTTTCTTTACCCTTAAAGGCACAGTCTGACTACAAATGTTTATAGCAAGTAATATCCACCCCCCATTTTAAAAGAGTATTCATTCTATCAAGGTCAGGATCCCTTCTGAGAAGCTGAAATTAGAAGATCTCACTCAAGACTCAAGCTAAATGAATAGAATCACAACATAAATTTATTGGGGTGAACAGAGGAATCCACATTACAATAATGTCTGCATTACAATTAAATTACCAACAAAAAAGGGGATGTATACCTTTTGACAAAGTTCAAGAGACTGTCTGCAGGGACCTACATTAGAAAGCTTCAGGAACCTAGCTATCTACAGCGGGGAGGAGATGCCACTTTTCTGAGTCAAAAGTCACTGGCAATTCTTCCCAAAGTCTTGGAAAGGCTTCGACCTCTGGTATGGTGTCCTTTGGCATCTCAGAGTAACCCAGCTTTGGTTCCTGCACTCTCAGCACATCTATTCAGACTGCCTGTTAATATTGCTGAAGATGGGGTCCCTCACTGAAGTCAGGTTTTCATCTGTTCTTGATGTTAGCTTATATGTTTATCAGTCTTTGAAAGGAAGCAATTGCTCTTTAATTGATAATTTAATTTACTTTATTGCAGTTGCCTCTACATGTCCTTCATTATAATGTACTGTAAATGGCAGTATCTCAAATGCTATTTGTTATTTATAATCCCTATATGCCTTTTTGTCCCACTCCTGAGCATCCTGAGATCACAAGAAGATATATATACACTAAAGAGGTGAACAATATGTTTCTTAGGGGTGTTTCTGTTTGCCTGATGCTACTTACATGTGCATTCATGGTTGGTGCCCAGTGACTAACTCTGTACAGGTACATGGCAGACATTTAAACTACATGATGAATAAATAAATCACAAGATGAAAAATGCACATTTGAGACATCTGGAAAACCAACCACACAGTTAAAGAAAAGCAACATTTGGAAATAAACTTAGCTCAACTGAAATAATGGCATGTCTTCTCCTTTCAGCTTCTAATCATATAAGGTAGCCACTGAAACTCCAGCTACTACAGAGAGAATAGTTTCCTATCTCTGTTTCAGAATCATGAAAGAAACTGAGAATTGACATATCACAGGAGATATATTTGCAGTAAAGCTCCAGTTGGCTCTTGTTATGAGTTCTGTATACAAGGAGAGAAAATGCCTCTAAACTGCTGGAGCAATGAAAGAGATTGATGGGCAGTCCCTGCAAATTCTTGTGAATGGTGTGCTGTGAAGATAAGTTACAGCAAGTGGGCCTTTTCTTCAGAGCAGCAAGTTGCAGACAGAGAGTTCTGTGTGAGAGAACCATGGTGAGCACAATTACAAGGTGACTGGGTAAGGGAGGACTGTCCCATGGACTCTTGGTAAGGTTGTGCCTTGCCAGGGCAGGAATACAAAGGGATAATGAGAGGGACTCTGTCAGAAGCAGCAGCTTTATCAACAACATCATGTTTCACCATTTCTAGAACTTTTGCAGCCACCAAACAGGATTACTGAGGGTTTTATGGGGCCAGGACTGCCTGGCTAGAGTCACAGAGGATTTACTAAAAAGGCATGAATCTTTAGCCTCTGGCTTTCAGGAGCCCCTTCCCAGGATGCCCATTTAGTTTTGTTTATCAGTATTTGTGTTTTCAGTTTTATGTTTCTTTTTAAGAGTATAACTCCAAGTTGTACAAAATTCAGGCCCCACAAATTCTGGATCTGCACCTGATTATAATTATCCAAAAAAAAAAATTAAACAAAAACACTAGCTTTGAGCACACAAGCTCTAGGTGACACTGGCAAGGGTATTTATGTTCTCGTGGAGCCAGCCCAACTCATTGACCACATATCAAGTGGAAATTTATTACATTCTTGAGGTAAAAATCTGTAACACTGGAAAACCACCACATGGCCCCCTTTGGCAGCTGCTGTTGGGGCAAGTGAATTTGGTAATTCACACCATGCAGTGTGTTCAGGATTCTGACCCAGGTGCTTGAGACCATCCCACGAGCATGGACAGATGCAAGCCTTCAATTCCGTTTCCATGATATCGTTCATCTCTGATAGTTGGACAGCTGCACTTAGGTCTCAACTTTGAACAACACATTATTTTAGGGCCATTAATGACTTGTGCTCATATAGCTCTAGTCTAGTGGAGCTTGTTCCAGTGACAGATAAGCCTCAGTTTAGGTTTGTGCTGGTGGGAGATTACTATAGCCTATTCATAAAACATTGTGGTACTTAGAATTTCAATGTAAAGAAGACATATAGCTTCTTGGGATTCTTCTCAACATTCTTCTTAAATTATGTGACTTATATTTTCTTTTGAAGTATCACATGTTGAAATATTGTTCCTTGCTGGTATTCAGCAATAGATCAATGTCAGAACTTGGAAACTGTTATATTAGATGTGCACATTGAGGCATACCACCCTTATGCATCTTGTTGAAAAGTTTTCACAAGACTCATGGATGAGCTGGGCTAGCAATGGTGGCCTAGACCCATGATGCTCTTGGGTCAGGCTAACTCACCTATATGAATGTGCATTGAGCATCCAGCATGAGTCAACTGACTAACTCTTGGGTTTCTTTCTTGCTTCATTGTAAGATTATTGGATCCATCTCTTTTGGACATGAGTTAGAGAGGAGATGAGGAGGACAGATAGAAGTTCCCTCACAAATACTTTCAAAAGAGCTGTTTCTTAAGTAAAAATGGAAATATCAGAACAGCAAGGTTGGAAAGTAGGATGGAGAGATTACCCTTGAAATCTCTTGATAGATCAAGCTCTATCAATTGATAGATCAAGATCTATCAATGAGTCAAGAATCAGCTCCAAGCTCTCTGTTATGCATTCATCAGCCATTTATTGAGAATCTATTAGGAAAAATCTCTAGACCTATGCTGTTACACTTTCTAGTTGTGAAAGATAGACATTTGAAGAGTATATGGGTATGTGTGTGTATATACATGTGTGTATACATATATATATATACACACACTATAAAAATAAATCCTTGAGAAATGAAGCTTTTGCTGTTGGAAATGCAAGAAAGTCACCTATAAAAATGATCATTTTAATGAATGGCATCAACTTGAAATGGAGCTATTGGAGTAACGTGAAAGAGGTTCCAGAAAACAATGGGGGTTTCTGTCTGTAGATCATAATTTCACCATTGGACTAATTATTTAAGAATAATGGGACTTGGCTACTTTGAGATGAGCAGCCAGGGCAGCTCAGAAGAGAGAATCAATAGGTGACAAGGCGAAGGTATTAAGGGCTTGATCAGATGAGGAATAATGGCCAGGCTGGTGCATTGGAAGAAGTAAAGTGAGGCCACATCAGGCCCCTTGGAAACAATCTATGTCAGAAATAATTGTCTCAATTATGGATAAAGTTTAATAGATAACCGAAGTAGGTATATATCTGAATCTTGAGGAAGAGACTGGTAAAAAGTAGGAGGTACACTGAGACAAGTGCATAGCAGAAACAACAAAGAATTCATTTTCACAAGCATCCTTTTCCTGGGTCATTTTACATCTCAGACGAGGTAACTTGCATATATTAAATTCACTGTCTCTGGTAGGTGTAATTTGCATGTGGGAATGCCATAATTTAGGATATCACAGAGTACACCACAAGGAAATAAATTCTTATTTGCTCTGATGTCTGTAGGTGGCCCCAAGGTCCCTGGTGGGGAAACTGCAAGTGTTTCTGTAGGTCTTTGCCAGTGTGCAGGGTTAACCCTAGTATCTTAACAGCAGTTTTCTTTGATCTCAAAACTGCCTCTTTAAATTTAATTATAGATTTGATTTGATGCCTTTGCTTCTGTAAGTCCTTTTCTTTTGCACAGAGTTGTCCTGCTTATAGTGCTCATAAAATTCCCTGGTCTTTAGAACTGCCTCCAGAACCATTTTCTCTGAAACTGGAAGTTAGACAGAATCAGGATTTTTAATTTATAAGTAATTAAATGGTTTTCCTTGGCAATAGCAGAGAATGACAATAGAATCTTCATTATTTAAGAAGCAAATGTCAGAGGCCCTGAACATATAACTGCTTAGCCAGTCATCATGATTTTTTTTTCTTTCATTTTTGGTGATGGTCACTGTGACAGCTGCTGTTTCACAGATGAGAAAATCAAATAACAAACAGTCACTCTTGCCCAAGACCAAAAGACTACATGGCATAGTTGGGAATTTAATTCACATCTATATGACTACACTGCTATGTCTCAACTGTCACTACCTTTTCTTAACAGTGGAGTAGGTCAAAAATTATGCTCCATGTGACTTTCTGGAAGAACAAGAGTCAAGATTTGAAGTTTCTGGGTTTTATTTCTATCACCTGTGGATCAGAGCTGCCATTGTTAAGATTTATTAACTTAAGACAATGAAATTGGATGACTCTTGATTCCAGCTCAGTCACACATATGGGGACCCAACTTGATTTCTTTTGCCTTGATTTCTTTTTCCTCAAACAGATGGAAAATTGGGGCAATTCTTCAAGGAAATGTCAAGGAAATGTCACCAAACCTCCTGCATCTCCAACAGTAAATACCTTATTTCTTAGAGATAGAGCAAAATTTCACTCTCCAATATCAGGTTTTTCTGGCCCAGTACTGGAAAGGGGTGGAGGGGCAAGCACACAGCTTTCAGCCTGGCAGTTCCTTGTTTATTAAGATATACAGCTAGTGGGAATACTAACTGGTTCAGCCACTATGGAAATCTGTGTGAAGAACTCTGAAACTACTGAAAGTGGAACTACCATTCGATCCAGCAATCCCACTTCTGGGAATCTACCCAAAGGTTACAAAAACTCTAATTCATTAAAACACCTGTACCTGGATATTTATTGCAGTGCTATTTATAATGGCCAGGATATGGAAACAACACAAATGCCTCCAAATAATCAAATGGTGCAGAAATTTGTGGTATATGACACAATGGAATATTACACATCAATCAAAAAGAGAAACATATGTTATTCATGGTAACATGGATGGGTCTAGAAGGAATCATGCTAGTAGAAATAAGCCAGAAAGAAAAAAATTGTATGTATGTATTGTATGGTATAAAGGGAAAACAAAGAAACAAAAGAACAAGATAAATTTAAAGCTAACTTTCAGCAGATTGAAGCATAGAGCATAGAAGGGGGGATAGGAGATGGAATGGCAAAAAATGTTAAGATAAGGTTTCACAGGTGATAAGGTGGTAGGAGAAAACTGTGGTAGATATTTCTGTAAAATAAAAATAGTAATAATAATAAATATTTTTAAAAAGATATTTAACAGAGAAAAGAAGGTTTTACTATTTGGAAAACCTTCTTTCTTGTTCAGTATCTCAAGTAATCTGGTTTAAGACTATAAAGAAGAACTTTTTTCTTTGTGTTGTAAATGAACATACCAGTCCTGGTCTTTTGAGAGTCACTTAGAAAGTGGTGAAATCCAAGATGATATAGAAAGACAGCTTATCCATGTATCAGACCAAGAATTGGCATGTTTCAATAAATATTGACTGTTATGTAGCAATTTTTGTGCTAGTATTTTGGACCAAGAGAAAGACAAATGCCAAACCTGTTTATTATGCATTTATTAGCATCTACCTAGGTAAACAATATGCATTCATTAGCATCTACTTAGGTAAACAGTGGGAGAGAATATTAAGTGTTCTTAAAATGAACTTTTCTCACCGTACCTTACAGTTTATCTAAGAAGAGAACCCCAACACATTAAAAAACAAAAACAAGCAAGAAAAAATAGGGCTTGAAGTTTGTATGAATCCAAGGAGAAATTAATACCTCATGTTCTCAGATAAGGGGGGGATAATTCCTCTGGACTGGAGAAGCCAGATAAGGTTTCTTTTAGAAAAAAAGCCATACACATATAGCCAACTAATCTTTGACAAAGGAGGGAAAAACTTACATTGGAACAAAGAGAGTCTCTTCAACAAATGGTGCTGGGAAAACTGGACTAAGACATGCAAAAAAATGGAACAAGACATCTCTCTCACACCATGTACAAAAATTAATTCAAAATGGATAAAAGACTTAGATATCAAACCTGAAACCATAACATACATAGAAGAAAACTTGGGCAAAACCCTCTATGAAATACAATTCAGAAACCCCTTCCTGGAATCATCTGCAGAAGGCAAAAAATTGAAGGAAAACATAAACAGATGGGACTTCATCAAACTAAAAAGCTTCTGTACTACAAAAGAGACAACAGAAAAAACTAAAAAAAGCCCAACTAAATGAGAAAAAATTTTCGCCCTTCACAAGAGTGATAAGGGATTAAT
>PVHY01001719.1:15021-147638 GCA_004024945.1 Uropsilus gracilis
AGAGGAAATACAAATGGCCAGCAGGCACATGAAAAATTGCTCAATATCACTAGCAATCAGAGAAATGCAAATCAAAACCACAATGAGATACCACTTTACACCAGTAAGAATGGCCCACATCAAAAAAACAGGCAACAACAAGTGCTGGCGTGGATGTGGAGAGAAAGGAACACTCCTACACTGCTGGTGGGAATGTAAATTCGTCCAGCCACTATGGAAAGCAGTATGGAGGACTCTCAACTCATGAAAATGGAATTACCATTTGACCCAGCAGTCACACTTCTGGGAATCTACCCAAAGGAGACCTCAGTGTGGGTACAATAGGACACCTGCGCTAGGATGTTTATTGCAGCACTATTTATAATTGCAAGGACATGGAGACAACCCAAATGCCCCAGAACAGATGAGTGGATGAAAAAGTTGTGGTATATATACACAATGGAGTATTACTCATCAATTAAAAATGACAAATTTGATGAATTTATAGACACCTGGATGTACCTAGAAGACATCATTCTAGCAGAAACAAGCCAGATAGAAAGGGACAGAAACCAAATGGTTTCACTAATATATGGTCAACCAAATGAAACCACACAAGGGGAGAGAAGGGACCAGCTGGAGCGGGTGGGGAGGGGAGGTGATGGTGTTGGGTGACCCCCAGGGACTGAAATAATGTAAATAATAATAATAATAATAATAATAATAATAATAATAATAAAGCAGATATTGGTAAAAAGAAAAAAAAGAAATTGGTATTAGGCAGGGTCTTTACTGAAAGATAAAATTGAGAAAATTTGATTTAATGTTTACCCTTTTCGATAATTTCCATTTCTTCTCAAAATTGCTCTTCTCTTTCCAAAGTAACACTACTTCTTTCATCTTCTATGAATACAAAAATCCTAAGTACTCTGTACAGGTCTAGTGATTAGATTAAGACTTGCAAATTAATACGCAAATTTCTATTGTACTACATGGGAGAGATAGAAATTTTTTTCTATATAGTGAACTGAATAGCTATGTGAATACCCAGGTTTCCAGAATCAAGGGGTATAAATAGTACACTGAACATTACATCTATACTCCAAATTTATTTATTTAATAATTGTTGAATGATAAGTTCCAGGAACAAGGGTGAGCACCTAAGAAACTGTTCAAGTGATGCTTCCAACTAGAGGAGGAGACAGACAGAAAACAGGTAGAAAGTACAATAGTACATAGAGTACTTGAAGGACACAGAGTCTTGGAGGAGGAAGACTTACAGAGGAAATAGGGGAACATGTGTCTTCATGGGGAGGGCTGTGAATCAGCTGCAGTTGCCCCTGTGTCTTAGCACTTGCTGTGTGTGAAGTGAGGGGGTGTAGGGAGCCATGGTCTAGAGTAGAAGGAATGGAGTGTGAGATGATGCAGGAGGAGAAAAGGAGGAACAGGGCACATCATAAAGAATTGGCCTATTGCAGTGGAGAAAAGCAAGCTAAAATGGATAAAATATCATTGACAGGGGAGAAGGTGGAGGAACTGGATCATACAAGGCATTATAAGTTATGAGAAGGATTTTGAACTTCATCCTAAACATTAGAGGAATCTTCTGAGACTTTAAGGGGACTTGATGTTATTCTTTACTCATTATTTTTAACTTGTCATTATTTTTCAATCATTGACATATAACAATGTGTAAATTTCCTGCATAGATACTTCATTGTACTCTGGGGACTTAAGGTGATTTTTATCTTTTTGATAGCTTTGGGTGTTGTGAAGTAAATGGAAGGTAGCTCATGTGGGAGTGGTATTGAGAGAAGTGGAGATAAAAAGATGGAAACAGAAACTATTTTTTGGCAGAAAAAGCAGAACTTTCTGGATGAAAATATGGAGGCATTAATGATGGCTCCTGGTAGGACTGAATGACTGACTTTGAGGATACATGAAAACTTAACATCTTTGTTCGATGAACAGAAAAAAAGTTCACAAACATACTGAAATGTCAGTATTTCCTTCCTAAAAGGGTATCTCTCCACCTCTCATGATTTAAAACTTTATTTCTAATGTCCCTCTTCCTTGGATGTGGGGTTATTAGCAAGACAAAGTCTAAGCCCTCACAGGCATCTCTAGATCCACTTCAAGGCTCAGTCTGCTAAGCTAATTGGCTGCTGGGGTTACTCCCCACCTTGTGGAGGGACATGTCCTCCACTGGGCCTGAAACCTGCTGCCTCTTTAGAAGGAGCAGGTAACCCTAAGGTCATTGCAATTTCTGTGCCAGAACTGACTCAGTACTCATACAGACATGGACAAGCAACTTGCCCCCCCCCCCAAGCACTGTAGCATGGTCAAACCTGGCATCCATGGCCTTGTAGGTCACCAAGTGGAATGTGCTACCCCTCAACTCTCTATGTAGCTGCACCCAGAACTCTGAGAGTGAAGGGTTATGGCAAAATGCACATGATCCAGTGGCTATCCTGGACAAAGAGCAGCAGTTGTCATTGGTAGTGACAGGGAAGGGGAAACTGGTAAGGTTCGGGATGCCTGGGGACAAGAGGCTGAGAACCTGCTGTGGAGGCAGAAACATGTTCAAACTGAAGTTGCATGTCTTTGGCATGTTCCATTCTTCTCTTGAACTTCACCTCTAAAACACTGATTGGAGAGCTAGTTAAAAACTCAAGATAGTAGCCATGGAAAGTTAAACTTTGAGTGAGTGGGGATCTCTGTGGTCCCACAGATGACATTCCCATGAAACTGATGTTCATCTCAGGCTTGTGACTCAAACATCTTGGTAAATACTATTGCCATTTATGGAGAGGTAGAGAGACTGAAAGTCTTGTTTGTACGGAGAAACCTGGTCTTTCTTTGACCATGCCATGTCCAATACCTTCGATGTATCTGAGCAAAGATGTCAAGGAAGAAATTGGAAATAAATTCTTGAGCTCATAGACGTTCAGAAGACTATTAATCTTCAGCTTCAAAGCCTGGTAGTTCAGTCAGTTCTTTCTCACAAAATTAAAGAGCAACACTGAACCTCTGCATGATTGGGATGAACGTTCTGTATTTGAGCTCCAGACATCTTTTGGCAAACATGTGTATTTATTTTCTCATAATCTCAATAATTTTTCAACAACTTATTTTTCTTGTGCTTGCCAAAATTCATCATTTCATTTCTTCTCAATTTTCTGATATCCAAATAAGAATTTATCTTATCCAATGAATAGTAACTCAATTTGCTCCTGATATCCAATGTCTGTAATTCTGTATTATAGTGTGAATGTACAAAGAAAGCCATTGGTATTTCTTTTATTTAAAATAGATGCAAAATGTGGTGCTCGCCTCAAATATATTTCAACTGGAAAACAATGACCAACATGGATGTTTATTTTTCCCCACATATGTAGTATGTAAATTACTTTGAAAATAAAGTTTTTCTAATCTCTTACCTTCTCTTATTATATGTGAGGGGAATTGAGAATATTTGAAAAACAGATTCTTAAAAGAAGTTAAAAGATATTTGCCTTCCAGTGATATGTGGAAAATCCTTTCCCCAAGCTATGTCTGTAGTAGGCTGGCTCCATTCATATCTTTGTTAACTGTTTTCTTTCCATGTAAGAATTCAGTTCCAAGGCTGAATTTCATTCTTTGTTTTATTAATGGCAAAATAAAGTGTCTACTAAGACTATAAGGTTGCCTCCTCATCAAGGTGTGACGTGTGTCTCCAACACCTATGCAGCATACACTAACACTGCTAATGTCTCTTCCATGTGACATCAGGAAAAACTCCAGATATTTTCACTGAAGGCCTTGGCTTGTCACTCTAACTCCAGGCAGCCCATTGGAACAGGTACGTGATTAGAAATTTTGCCAAACGTGAACCTGCTCTTGTAGATGAATGTGGACTGAAGATCATTACTTGTGTGCCACCTGGCACAGTGGCCTAGTTTTAAAGAAATGCATCTCTCTCAAGGTCTGTTGTTGTGAGATGGTAAAGGAGGGATGATTCAGGGGACAACATTTAGGCTATATATTTTGTAGGGAGCTTACTCCTTTAACAAACCTAATTTATCTAAAGATTCGATTTGAATGAGCATGATGTGGATGCTTTGCACATAAGAGGCAGTCAGTAAATATTTGTAGGACTTAAATTGAGCATGAATTTCCTCTAAACTCAGAGCGACAGGATATAGTTCCACAGCCAAGAGGGAGTCTGCAAAGTTAATTCTGCATGCAAGTAATACAACTTACCATGAGGAAAGCATGGTATTATATGCTTAGTGGAATAAAAAGAAATAAAATAGGTAGCCTAACATCCCTGACTTCTAAGAACTTAGAGGACACTAAAGCATACAAAATTCAATAGTGTTATGCTCTTTTTGAAAGCTGGGACAAAATCAAATTATATAATTTATTTTGTACTTTGCTTCTGTACTGGCACTGTGGACTAGTCTTTTCTGTCAGAATTAGTGACCAAATTGGAATGGGAATCTGTTTTTCCTCCAGTATTCTTTCCAATTAAATCAACTGGGATCCTTTCAGGAGCTTCCAGTGCTGTCTTGTTACAGTGTGGGAGGCAGTGACTGATACCTACTTAGCATTGGTCAAAGCAGTCTATCAAACATGGGTAGAAATTTGGCCATAATTGGTGCATTTGAAAATGAGCAAGTCAGAGAAATGAACATGACAGAGTCATCAAAGTTTTTAAAATTGTGAGCTGTAGAAACCAGGTAAAATGCCCAGTAATAAATGAATGTCCAAATGGACTACTTCCTAGTCACCAAAATGAAACTATAGAAGAATAAAATTATGTAGAAAATGATTCCTGGTGTAGTATTATGTAAAAATGCACACTCTCTTGATAAAACCTCCGTTGATATATCTGTTATCTATTGTTGATTCCAATACATAACCTCAAGCCTTGCCTAAAAATAAATCTACAGTACAATGAAACATAAGTTTATCTATCACAAGTGTATTTTAAACAGTCGAAGACTGGACTCTATTTAAGAACCAAGAGGTAAGTGAGGAAATGCATTGAAGCCACTGATTGAGGCTATTGGGATTATGGAAAATATCAGTAGGTTAGATGGTTTAAATCAAATCATGATAGTTCTAAAGCTGATTGATAAGTGCCACATTGAAGTGTCAATGTATTAGTCTGTGATGATTTTGTCAGGAAACTGAATATACAGTATTTTGGGCAATTCCATCTTTTGAAAGAGTCCAAGAGACACACACAGTAAGTCAGACACATTTTGTGGAGTGATGCCTGATCTTTGTGTGCAGTGGGACAGATGAGATTAGCAGCATGGAACATTTGTCACACCAGAAATAAAGTTAGGAAGCAAAGGTTCCTGAGAATGTGTCAGAGAGGGAAAGGGACCAACATGCATGACCTCTGGTAATCCAAAAGGGAAGAATGTTAGTGTCTGTAAGTGAATAGCTGATTGATTGGAAAGGAGCAGATATGGTTAAATTTGTTTGTTATGATGCTAAAAAACATTTTTAACATATTGATCTCCTTTGGAGTGTATTGGAAAAGGGAATTATTTTGCAGACTAACAAATTGAGAATCAGGAAATCATTGTGTCTTTCTAATATGATGATATATCAAAGTAACTGAAGTGTTAAGAGCAGAAATAGGCTCTTTTTTGAAAACTAAAACAATACACAAGGAAGGAAGGTAGGATGTCACCATCTTATAATTCAGAATAAAGAATAGTTGCACAGAATAGTCCTTGAGGTTGTTAGCATCAGAAAAACAGTCAACCAGTATATCTGTGCAAAATCCACCCAGATTTTGGTGAAGCCTCAGATAGTGTGAACCTATTGTACATTTTTCTGGGCACACAAAGCTAGCAGACAAGAGAGCATAACCATCAGCCTCTCTGAAGGAGCTATGCAAAATCTGATGGCTGCAAGTAAAGCTTTTTCACCCCCACAAATGACCAAAGAGCCAGATAAAGATTTAAGGAGTTCCCAGCCTTTGCCTCTCTGCAGGGCATTCTTTAGAAAAGAAGAGATTAAATCCTTTGTTGCCTTCTATGGCATCAGTATATCTTTAGGTCAGTACAAGTTAAAACTAGAGATCCCCTCTTTTATCAATAATCACATTCTTAATCTAATAACTCACTGTTCCTGCCTATATAATCTATATTCAAACTGATATTTATTGTAGTAACTCTCACATAGTCAAATCTGTCAGACTGCTTCCTGGGTTCAAAATCTCACTTTGATGATCTTGGAACTTTTTTTGTATAACTACTGTAAAGACTTTATTTCCAGGCAACAGTGGAAGCCCCTGTTGCATTAAATACAGGAGACAGAAAAGCATGTTGAATGGTACCCACAAGGATAATATTAGTGATAGCCACAGTCTGTGAAACTAGAGGAGCCAAACAGCCTAATTTTTTTCTTAAAAGATTTATGAAGATAAAAGCTGAAGCCAGAGAGAGTAGGAAACTCAAGATTAGAAGAGACTTAAAACCAATGAGCCTTGAACTTTAATTAATGTGCATGAGAGCCAGCTGGGACCTAGTTAGAGATGCAAATTCTGCTTTAGTTTGTCTGGGTGCAGATGGAATGGAAAGTCATGAGAGTCATGTGTCTGCGGCTTATACTAATATCCATGCCCATGGTCAGCACCTTGATGAGCTAAGATCTAAGGGACATATTGAAAGCAGAGTAGACTATCGGAATGAATCTCATCCTGATCCAAACAGATAACCAAAAGAAATTCGTAGGAGGTATGACTCATATGAGTATTAACTCATATGAGTGTTATGATTATGAATATGCATATTAAGTGTAGATATTTAATGATATGAATGAACTATTATTAACTTTGTAGGGGAAATCATGTGGAACAGTTGTATCAGGTTATGGTCAAAGAAAACACCAAAAATACAGAGTGTAATACAATTGAATTCCTCTGTTGTCCAGAATGGTTCCAAAATAACCTGGAAGAAAGAAGGAACTTGGCAGTATAGATGGAATGACTCTGACCTTGAGTTACTCATTTTCCTGAGTGACAGAGACATTGGATTTCATCACATGAGTCTGTGTTAGCAGATTTTCATGAGAGAAGTTTTTTTTTTTTTAAGAAACAATCATTTATTCATGAAAAAGGATGGCTAGAAATGAAACCAGGGAAAACAAGCAAATTAAAATTACAAGGAAAAAACTGGCATTTTAAACTGGCTATGGCGGGGTCCTTTCCATTCATACATCTGAGATTACAAGACCAACCAGGTCAACAAAACAGAATTTATTTACAAAGTAAGGAAAGATGCAAGAATTACTGATGCCACAAGAGGCTCCTTTTTTGTCTTACCCCAGTATGGTCTCAGTTTCTAAGTCCTAAGCAAAGTTCCATGTGTTTTTAGCCACACCTACATTGGGAATTTCAAAATCAAGAAATGCACCTTACCAATATGGTGACTTCTGGTGTCTTCTTTCAAGTTTCTGGAAATTTCAGAGTGAAAACAGAAGATCAGAAGTGGTGCTTGCCACTCCAAAACTGCAGCATGTATCCAACATAAAGTCCACTTTACAAACAAGCCATTCTCTCTTTTGAAATATAAATTTTCAAAGTCTTTTCCAGGTTTCCAAGTTTTCTTTCCAGCAAATACAGATTTGAAATCAGTTTACATGGAACCCGATTTTCTCCAACATGTCATCCTCTTGTTAGTGGTCCAAGTTTGATTCTCCAAGTTAAAGTGAAACCTCCAAGTAAATTTTTGTTTCCCTGAATGGGCCAGAAGCCCATGGTTTCTCCTTCCCTGCCCAGGCAACACATGGTGCTCGGGGACCAGAAGCTGCAATCTTGGGCCCTTCTTTCCCACTCCCTCAGGCTTCTATTCTCCCTTGCCAGACTGCCCATAGTGCTTCTAACCATTTCCCATGGAACATGGTGTTCTTCAATCTAGCTGTGTCATCCTTTAACAGAAAAACATACTATATAATGTAGCAGGGGTGTTAGGTGAATTTTGTTTTCTTTCCTTTGACCCATAGTTTCCAATTTTTTTCAAGTGTGTGTATTTTTAAAATAAAGGGTATATATTTGTTCCTTATTAAGGGAGTTTCCACTTATTATTGTCCCAGTTGCTGAATGATTAGACTTAACAAGCAAAACCAAACAGGACTATAGGAAAACAATTTCATTAATTTAAGTTGTTTTCTCTACACACGGAGAAAGCAGAGGTGGAAAGAGAAGTTTGTGTGGCTTCTTCCTCTGTTAAGTAACTGGGCTGAGAGAAAAGGCCTTAGCTCCTTCTTGAGCTGCCTCTCTTCCAAATTGAGGGTTTGAGGGATAGGGGATAATGGTGTGGTCACTATGAGTCAGTTATTTTTAATTCAATCTAAGTTTGCAGGCAGCAGGACTCACCTGGAGCACCTAGATTCCACTGTGTTTGTGGTGTCTGTTGGCACAGCTCTGATGTGTAGAAGCAAAGGAACTTGTCTGAGGCCAGTCTCCCCAAAAGGGTCAATCAGCCCAGCATAACCTGTTTCAATAAGTGTCATCTCATAGGAACTAAAGATCAATCAGGACCCTGTGAGCCTAGAGAAATCTCTTAGGATTGCTTAAAGATTTACATTTAAGTTAAAAGCAGTGAAGATTTTCTTTCCCTTACTCTTTTTTCATTATAGAAGATTCAGTCACTGTTCCCCCTTTTATTACTTGGAAGAATTTTTTCTGGAGGGTGGATGGCGCTCAGGGGGGATGTAGAGTAACTGAGTTATTTAGACTTTTTCTTCCATTAACCCATAACCAGTACCTGGACTATTGTCTTTTCCCCATGATTGTGCAGTCCAGTGGGTGTGCACATGTGTAAATGTGCACACCTAGACCTAAGGAGAAGGGATAAAGGGGCTCAGAGAGCATAAGAGAGGGAGAATACAGAGAAAGAGTGTGAAGATTCCTGAGGGGTTGAGGGAGGCTCACCTGCCTTCTGGTCCCCCAGGACCTGGACCTGCCATGGACCTGCCCTACCTGGTGTATCTGTGTAACTGCTAAAACAAATAAGAACCCTATGCAGATTGCTGCACATTATGATTACAATTGGTGATGAAGATTGTTTATATTACAAGGGGTTCCATCCAAGTGTAGATTTACCAGGGAAATGCCCTTTCTGTCTGAGAAGCTCATCCTCACTCTTTGAGTGAGGATGAAGTTACCCCCTCCTTGTCTGTCATGTTAAATCCCCCTTCTCTGTTTCTGATGTTCTGAATCCCTAATCACAGAACAAATATCCCTTGTCTGCTCCATAATTCTGTAGAATTTATTACTATATAAATGGTCTACACTTACATTATTAATTTTTGACTTCTACTGGCATATCATATGAATTTGTTCATCCAACTGTAAAAAAGTCAAAGTGATATTTAGACAAAGAGTTGATTAGATAATCAAGGCTAGAATTTGAGCCCAGAAAGGAGTCAGCCTATCTTTAGGTCAAGACAACTGAGAACTCAAAGTTGCTCCTGTCATAAATAATTACCTTCTATGTTGGTGTCTCACTGTTCCCACCAGCATAAAGTAAATTCAAACTTTGGTTTACTATAATAACTCAGAGTGAAATCTGTGGACTACTTCTGGCTATGAATCTTAACTTTACTTAACAAACAGTTTAACTCTCAATGGAATTTTATTTGCAGTTAACATAGCCTCAGAAGAATCCAGATGGAGCCAGAAGAGATTTTTTCTAAGTACAGAAAACCATTTGGTTTTAAAGCTGCAGGTTTCTGAGGTCACACAGAGTTTGGGGTCACATCCCAGCTCTAGAACTTTGCTGCTGTGTAGAAGTGACAAAATCTCTTCAAGTCTGAAAATCTCAATTTGTGGGCTCTGTCATGTCATGTGGCAGGCAGCTCACCTGCAGGGAGTACTAGCTTCTGTGGTCAGTGGCAGCAGAGCCATTAATACATCCTGTGAATTGTCTCCGGCCTCTCTGACTTTTTCCCTGTTATTTCTCTTAGTGTCACCTTTTTAGCTCTTAATGGACTTTGTAGTTGCTCTCCTCAAAGGAGTGCTGAGATGTTCTCAGACCATCATTGTCGTTATGCATACTGTGGCCATATAATGGCTCAGGCCTTAGATTCTCCCCAAGTGCTCATGAGCAAGGGAATAAAATCCTGTCTATATCGGAAGCTCTTGTTGCAGAAAAATTACCATGAAATATTAGCTTAGGCTTTTAAAGTGATTTTAAAAGTTAGATTTTCGAAGCACTTGGTAGTCCAATTTCCTACTTAAGGAAATTTCTGGAATATAATAAAAGCAGTAGAAAATAGGAATAGGTGAGAAATCTGGGTCAGCTCATAGGGAGGGCTGGATACTATGTTAAGAAGGATGACGTTGAATCATCATGCAGGGTATGTCTGTCAAAAGTGATCAGGAATATCTTCTGATCAGAACTGAAAAGTAGTGAAATTCAATAGTAGTAGAATTTTTAAACGAGTGGGTTGTAGGGAATGTTCGGAATAATTCAGAGGGTATATCTTTTTTTTTTCTTCTTCAAATTTTATTGTATTACCAATCATTTTACAAAATTGTACAATTTAGGGAGCTCCATTTCTCCCCCCCAAATGTGTAACTACCCCTTATTCGACTGATGAGAGCAGTTCCATGTAGGTCAGAGAAACTGTTCACCCAAAGTCAGATGGTAAAATAAAGGATTATTTGAATGAAATTAAACAGTTGTTCAAATGTTTAGGCTTTTTTGGTATGGAGGATTTTTAACAAGAGACATTTGGGGAATCAAGCAATTGGGCCTGGGTGTAGAAGAAAAGAGTCTTGGCAAAGGAAATGTTGCAGCTTCATTAGTGCAGAAATGCATGTTCAATGAATTGAAATCAATGACATTTGAGGTTGGGGCTAAACAAGGAATTCCAGGAGAATCAATCATCTGAATATTAATAGGTATAATCTCTGAAATTTATGTGTGCAGAATTTTCCCAATATTTTAAAATAAAAAGATTTTTATTTTCTGATAGTTAAGTGCATTTAACTGAGGTTGAGCACTGATGTTACCACTTCAGGGAAAAGTAAACAGGTCAATGGAAGGACCATGAGAACTAGCATCTGGTCTTAGTGCTGGTTAGCAGCTCCTTGTGTCACAGTACTGCCTGGATTCCAAATGAATAGATTTGAATTCTGTTAATTTCAAGAATTCAGTCTCACTTGAACCAAAGCATAAGTCTTATAAGCACATTTTTATTGTATCAATAAGAATTGTAGTATTTGCCAAAAATTTACACTTTCTTGCTAAATTTTGCCAAAACTTTATCTGTATTATTCCAGAGTATGTTGATTGTGCCTGATCTATTCTTCAAGGCTAAGAGAATATATAGGACTTTGTCTTTGATTAGAACTTTTGTTTTAATACTAAAGAAATCCAAACTGTAAAACAATACCAGAGACAAAAGTAGAAGAGGCAGAAACAGAGGTGGGTTAAAATTCCTGCTAGATCCTGTACCTGCTTTCTATAGTTTTGCTTCCTGATTTCTTTTAGGATTTGTGTGTTCCTTTTCAGGTCTGACCTAGAGACTGAACTAATTTTTTTTCTTCAGACTAGCAAGTATGGAGAAAAGATACTCTCACATCCAAAAGCAAGTGTAGGTGTGTGGATGTTTTACTTTCAGTGTGCCTAGTGGAAAATGTGAAAGAAAAAAGGTCTTATTTGCAGAAATATTGTTCTCTTTCTCATGAACTATGTTAAAGTCAGTAGATTGCAGAAGGTAGACTGTGGTATCTTTTTATCTGTTGCCTACTACCATGCACTGTGGTGTGTGCACTGTGATTCTTAGAACTGATACCCTGGGAACCAAAATTCCAAAACTTTACTTTCTGCCTTAGAGGATGGGAGAAAATCTAAAAATGAACCCATTGCATGCATACTAATGAAACAGACCCCTGAATAAAAATAAAGCTGTTTTCAGGAGGTTGTGTTAAAATGTAGGAATCAGAGTATAAATTTGAGCAGTATCAGGTGGTGGAAGAAGGACAATACGTATAACCACTGTGAAATAATTGTTAAGAAATAGAAAACCAGGAGTAGGATAAATGTATTTTTGATGTATAGAAAGAGCAAGAAACAAAGAGATATGTTATCTGGATCACATCACCCATAGATGATGTTACAGATTTGGGGATCTACATGAGGGGGATCCTCTTCCAAACTTTCTTCTAGCATTACTCAACCATGGACACTCATAGCTCGAAGATATTTGGTGATGGACACTCTACACCAGGGGGTTTTATTGCTTTTTTTTTTAAACTGGTGGACCAAGTATTTAACATTCAGTATCTCTAGTATGTCTAAGACTTTTCAAGTGAATTATATTATTAATCACATGTTATGTTTGGGGTAAATACATTTGCCCCAAATAAACATTTTTTCAAATTTATTTTAGCTAGGTCAAACTGCTCAATAACCACACCTAGTTTCTTGACCTGGATTCTCCAGAAAGCAGCATTAGAAAAAAAGATCAGTTTTCTTGAAAAGTGGCTTTCAAGGAATACTGTGGCATAGTGAAGGACTGAATTGAAAATGGATGCACTGCTGAATTGGAAGCTACTAGAAAGTCTGTTTCAAGTTGCTGGAAGGTATCTTTAGGAACTTTAGAATAACAACTTGAAACTATCTATCTCAGGGATGGAAGGCAAACATCTATGCATTATCTGTTGTCATCCACTCCTGACATCTAGACCATGCATTTCTGATTCCAGACAGTTTCTTGCTTGGTTCCTCTCCTCCCTGCCCCTGTCCTTACCAGGTCTGGGACAGGTACTTGGTCATTTATGTGGTAAGGGTTCAGAGCAGAATGCTGTCAGTTTGCACCACTGTGTAGCTGGCTGAGCATAAATATAAGCTAAAACTATAAAATGCTTAGAAAACATGGTATGCATAAACCTGTAAAATCTTGGATTAGGTGATAGTTTCTTGGAGATGCCAGCAAACACACATATGTCAGATGCAGAAGTGGCACAGTGTGCAGGTTCATGGCCCTCCATGGTTCGGAAGTTGGCAGTGGATCCTGCACAGGCCAGCATGCAACACCCCAAATACACCTTGTAAGAGAGGCTCCAGGTTCAAGAGGACCTAGTTAACCTGCATGCAGTCCCCAAATATGAGATAATAAAGATGTATTATTTTAACCCTTTAGGCATGCAGTAGTCTGTTATGCAGTAATAGATAACATTTTATATGTCAAGATATATGAAAGAATTGACAGAATTGTTACTTTATACTGTTAAGTGGTAAATATTTTCACAAGAATATTACTTTAATTTCACAAATAAATACACACATAGGTCTTAAGTTATATGTATTTTTATGCATTTTTTTGCATAATGTTACACAAATTTAACATCAGATAATTAATTTTTAATTTTTATTTTTTAATTGAGGTAGTGTTCGTTTACATCATTGTATGTATTTGGGGAGTATAGCCCAGGTGTTATTACCATAGTGTACCTACCACCAAAGGACTCACCACTCACCACCATAATCCACTGTGCTCCATTTCCACTTTGTTCTTGCCCTCCTCCCAGATTCTTCAGTTTTTTAATCAATGTTTTAAAGGTTACTTTTTAAGCTTGCCTTTACCTGACCCTTAGTTTGGTTTCTCTAGTCCGCATATTAGTGACACTATTGGTATTTATCTTCTCCTCCTGGCATATTTCATGTAGCATTGTCCCTTCCATGTTTCTCCATCAATGTTTCCACAAATGGCATGAGTTTATCTTTTCTGATTGTCATTAGTATCCTGCTTTGTATATATACCACACCTTCTTGATTCACTCATTTGTTTAGGGGCACTTAAGCTATTTCCTGTAGTTTGACTCTCACAAATAGTGCTACAGCAAGCTACTTTCCAAGCTTCTTTAAATAAATGGTGGGTTGCTAAATCATATTTCAACAAATATTGGTTGAGCAACTTTTAAGAAAGGGAAGTGATAAATAAAGGTGGGCTCCTGGATGCAGTAATAGGGGAGAATTTTTTAAAAAATAATCATTGTCTGCCCTTTCATAAAAAAGAAGCATACTCAAAAGTAAATAGAGCGGAGATGCTGGGGTGGCCCACTGAGGGCTGAGGTAGATGATTTTGTTTCCTGCTGAGTGTGTCCATTCAGTTTTACTGCTTTACCAGGCCCAGATGAAGCATACAGGCTTGCAAAGGAATCTCAAATTTCCTAAAGGCCCTCAGCTCACTGGCCTGTGTGAGCAGCATAGGGGGATGGGAGCAGCCCTGGGTGATAGCCCTGGGGCTAGTGGAGGGAATATTGTCTTAGCACAGAAGTAACACTCAGAGGATAAACACTTACACTTGCCTTCATTAGCGAATTCTCCCCCATTATCTGTATTTCTCATTCTGCACATAAGAAGTGTAAGTTTATACTCACTTTTTTCCTGCATCTTTTATGTCGAAGTTTGACAATTTTTGAAAGCTATCATCGTACTATTTCAGTAAATGCGCTTTTAGTGTTTAAATCACATAACAGCGCTTTCTACCCATTCCTTTTCTCGTTCTATGGTGTATTTACTATAAGATATTGTAACTTTTGGCTGAAACACAACTGTAGAAAAGTTTTGTGTTTTAGAGACTTTTTGAAAGTCATATTTGTATGTAATGGATAAAAATGATCAAAAGAATCTTAGTGTGGAACCATAAATTCTTTGACTGAATTACAACTTTTGGACATATATAGAGGCGCTCTCATTTCTTCTCTGTGTGTGTTCCTATCTTTCATTTTGGTCTTGTCCCTCTTGTCCTTTTCCTCTGCCCAGACCCTCTGCCTCTATCTCTGTCTCTAATAAACTGTGTGTATGAGTTAGTGTGAACCATAGTTAAACAATGAGATCTTGCCCCCTCATAGCATTTTACCTCAATCATGATCTGTTATTAGTAGGAGTTTGAGTGTTTCTGGCCCATGAAAAAAAATATTGTGTGGAATAAATGTTGTAGAAATAAGAATATATCTTTTTTATTCCAATATATAGAACTGAAAAAAAAAAGTTAGGTGTCCTTCTTTGAGAACCTAAACATAGTGAGATGGTGGCTAATACATGAAAATATTTATGGATTTCCCATTTTAACTCCATTTCCACTGACAAAATTATTTCATTTCCAGTCAGTAAGGAATTTGCTTTTGACTTCAAATACCGATTTCTTGGCTACTCTTTCCCATGGGATTGAAATTGGTTAAAAATAGGGCAAAAGTTTTTAACCAACAAACCACGTTTAACATGCAGCTTCTGCCACCCAGGTTCCCTCAGGTTCATACCACCGGGCATGAAGCAGTTGTTAGTCAAATACAGTTTAACAACAGGGTTTATATATAAGGGAATATTAACAGGGAAAACAAAAAGTACTTAAAGCCACAAGTGGGCAGCTATCTTACCCTATTCACCATTTTCAGTCCCAAAGATATCAAAGACCCATGTCCATGATGGTACCCCTTTTCCCCTCCAAACCTGAGAGGGAGGCACTCTTCAAAGTCCAGTCTTTCTTCAGCATCTTCTCTTTGCTTCTTCTCCAGTATTCCCAGCTGCTCTACTTCTCCAAGATGCTTCAGGCTTTTTCCACAAATTGCTGATGCACAAATCAGCTATCCAAATCCCTAGCCATCTCCAGGTACCAGCTCACTATACCACCTTGCTACTACTCTTCTACTGGTCACCATGGCTCCTTGCCACTACCAGCTCACTCTTTCAGGGGGCTTCTGCCCAGCCTCATCACTCGGGCTACTGGCCTGCCATTCTCATGTCTCTCCTCTCCCCAAGAGTCTCTCTCTCAGTCTCTGCTCCATTCTTTTTTATTTCTCTCTCTTTTTTTCTTCTTTTTCACCTAAAAACCAAAGACTCCAGTTTCCCTCTACACACCCTCAAGGTGATACAGCTTCTCTTCCATACCAGGAATCTGCAATGAAGTAAAAGTACCCTTCCTGTGTAAGTCTCTTTTACCTTTGTTTTTTTCAGACTCAGCTAATGGCATCAGTGCCTAAATTTTAATACTGCCCATATTGGTGTCCTGGTTTCAATACTTCCCATATTGGAGTCCTGGCTTCAGGATGACATGTTAGTTATATGCTAGAGAAGACCTGGACTCCATCAATATTTGTGAAATTTCTTCATAGTATTTGATTGCTACTTTACTTGAAGGAGGCCATTGTCCAAGTGTTGATCTTAGTCCTAAGGTTGTGGAAATTGTCTGACTCCAGACAGCTGACGTGTACCTTAGACTCTAGAAACATTTTTTAGAGTACAGGTGTGTAAGGAATGGTTGATTCAGGTTTTTTGTTTGTTTGTTTTTTTGTTTTTTTGTTTTTTTTAGCAGGATTTGCTTTCAGTAATGAGGAGTCACAGCCTCGCTTGGGTTTGTCTAGGAAAATAGACCATATTTCTTTTTCATAAAGTAATTCTACTACATATGAAGTAATGCACACATTATTATGTGATATTTTCTTCAGGAACTCAATGAGAACCCACTGTCGTAAACATTTAATTTGTTTTCCTCTATCATAATCTTGTTATAAATGTTTATTGTTCAAAAGAGGTAAATCTACATTAGATTAGATGGCATTGCCCCACCAATTCACATGTTTCAACCATAAAATGTGACTGGCTAGTTCACACAAATATCCTATTTGTTACTTTAACTCAAATTCATTGTTAGATTTCTGTGTGATTTGTAATAATCATTAGTATACAGGTCTCATTTATTGGGTTGGTTTTTCTATGTTTGAAGAGTTTTAGCTAATTGCAGTTAGATCCCAAGATCTTACTGCAGAAGTAAGGCAGATTCCCATGATGTCAAAATAATTAGAACAATTAGAGGGACTGTTCACTTCCATACCGAATTTTAGAAGAACACTTTCATGCCAGATTTTAGAAGTGCAAGTAGAAGGATGCTGACCTGATTCTGATGCTGTGGCTGGTGGTAAGAGTTATTTTGACATGAGCTGTTTCATTTAGGAGCTTAAAATTTGAAAATTCTCAAGATAACTTATGATGATGTATCAGGTCTGGAAGTACTTTACAAGATATATAAAATCACCAAGTCACCTATCCTATGGAATTGTTTGAGGGCATCAACTGAAGTGGAATGCTGCTTTATTTTCCAGGAGACTTGCAGACATTCAAAGTGAAATTTCAATTCATATTTGAAAAAAAGCACAAATATACTTTTTACTATATATATATATATATATATATATGTCCCCACTTGTTCTATTTCTATTAGAATTTGTGTTGTATTGTTTAAAGTTTGTGTGTAAAAATACATGCTTAATATTTTGTTTTTTCCTATGTATGAAAAACTTGCTTAAAATATTAATGAATAGAGTGAATGAAGTCCCTTTGAGGGTGTTCGTATTTCATAATATTTTGTTGAATATTAATTACAGACTTCTTGCTAATTGCTCCTTGTTAGAATCATGTGAATAAAATTCTCCTCTGTATAAGATACAGGCTGTACTTACTATTAAAGAAATTTTAGAAACCTTTCAGATTATTTCCACATAAACTCAGCATAAATTACACAAAGATGCTTGATTTTCACCCTCATAGAGCTATTTGGATTTGCATGATGTTTGAACATTAATAGCTTGTTCTTAGAAACTTTCACATTTGTTCTTCACAGATTGCCCAAGAGGCTAGGAAGCTGGTATCATGATCTTTAATTTCTAAGCCCCTTTCTCGAGTTGTGATCAAAGAGGAAGCCGCCTGATATTGAAACTCACTTCATACAGAAGGTTCAAGTAGATTTGTTGGACTTTGACCTTGTGTTATTGTGCTTTTAGGTCATGGGGAACTACTGATCTGTCATTTGTGTGCTTTGAATTTTTTCTATGGTTATTTTTTCAAGGCCAATATCTAGATGGGATTATGCATTGATTTTTTCATTAAAGAATTTGATTTTGACATGAAAGCAAGTCTTGTGCTGGGAATCATATTGAGTTAGCAAATGCCTAATCCCCTGTGAATAGCAGCTATTAAAACACAAAACATAAGTGGTTAAGAGCTTGGTTATTTCTGGGGCAAGTCCAGAATTTGATTATTTTGCTCTTTGATTCAACAAATGTTGTAGTCCTTCTAATGCTTGGTTTCCTCATCTTTGAAAAGGAGGTAATATTAGGTCACATTTTACTCATTCTGTGATTAAAGAAATGATGAAGGTAACATATGATAAAAAAAGAATATTGAATGCATGTGAATTGTTTCCAATCCTTCCTTCTTTAATATATATATTTTAATCCAGGAAGGAAGAAGATAGGTGGAGTATGGATGATAAAATGTTTTACACATATTTTCTTGTAATCCAATTTAAAAAAAAAGTACCTGCTGAGAATATGTGTGCCTTTCTCATATAAATCAGTGAACAAACTTGTTTTTAATTTTTTGGCAGACTTATGAAACCAATTAGCTCAGTAATATATATTCAATTTTAATGGGCAAGTAAATAATTAATGTTATTGCCTTTGTAAATTTAACTTTTCAGTTATAAATTAACATAATTAAAAGAGTAATGTTTCCGTATGCATTCTACTAGCCAAATTTAAATCAAGCAATTAAACTGTAGGTTTTCCGCACCAAATGAGCTCAGCTCATAATGACACAGACGGCAGACGTAAATTTGTTTTTTCATGGTCAGGTTCATTACAAAAACATGAAGGAAAATACTTAGGATACGTGTAATCAAGTAAATTATTCCAAACTTCACTTCTAGATTTTAAACTGTTTTTCTGAGTCTCCTACATTCAGTTCATAACCTAAATACAGCTGTTTTCCCTCCTTCCTGGAGATTGATGGCTCCAGGAAGGTCAGAATGTTAGGTGTTGGCAACTTGCTGAAGTGATCAGGTCTGTGAACAGCATCTGCTTAAGTGTAGAGAAAGAACCTCAAAACTTGGAGCCTGGAGATGATTTCAATGGCAGGGAAGCCATTTTGCATGACATGCTTTGGAAAGGCTAGCTGTGTGCAAATTGAGTTTGCATGAAATTCCTGATGAAGGGGAGGGCTGAGGGGCTCCTGCTGTGCTCTCAAATCTGTGAACACAGAAAAGTAGAAAATAGTCTTTGTTTTCCAAGATGTGAAACAGGTGGCCCGCTCCCCAGCCCCTTTGAATGCAGTTCCCAGGAGTACTATCAAACAGCTGTTAATCTAAAATAGTATATTTTGTGACTACATTGTTCCAAGTTGAATGGATTGATAATGGACCTGAGAAGTGGGGATAATTGAACAGCAGACATTTTTAATCTTCAAGAAATCCTGGTATGTAATTAAACATGCACTGACTAATGATCTATATTTAACAGTTCATCACTTGGAAGCACATAAATAAAAGTCAAGTTTCAGAACCAATTAGACTGGACACATGTTTCACATAAATCTCTTCTCAGAGACAAGATACTAGTGCTTTCTCTTCTCACCCATGGACATGTCCCCAAAGTTAATCCCCCTTTGGTGATGTTAATGAAAACGCACCATTTAGATGCATATCTTTAATGTACTTAATCTCTAGTGAGAACATATTTTAGTGTTTCAAATATGTTAGGTATGAAAAACTTTAATTTTTTGTTAGTATTTTTAGGTACTGTGCCTACCCTTGCTTCTGTGATTCTCTTGATTCTCGAACACTTTTCTCCCCTTTGATATTGAGTCTCCCTATTGAGTCATTGTCAGCTTAAATCCAATTAAAAGTTTTTCTTTTTTTCCTTTTTAAGTTACTTTTAATTGCACTAACCCTCAAAATAGGTGAGTTTCTGACAGTAAACCTCTTCTTAAATAAAACTTTATGAATTTGCCATTCTTCTAAACAATTATGTATCTGAGAATATAGCTACACATCAATGTAGACACCTCTCCCTCACTTTCTACTACAAGAGCTAAAATTTATCATCTGCCCTTTCTTGCTTCTCCTTCTCACATCTAGTAACCACCATATTTTCCACAGTGTCTAAGAATTTTTTTTGTTGTACTTTGCCACTCTGTTTTCTGTGATTATTTGCATTAAAAACAGAGGAATCATATGATAACTGTCTTTCTTTTCCTAACTTATTTTGCTATCAAACTTACCTCAGTATCCATTCAGCTTGTCTCAAAAGGCACTGTTTCATCTTTTTTTAGTATCTGTGTAGTATTCAATTGAGTATATACTCTAGTTTCTTACCCAGTCGTCATCTGTCAGCAGCCATTTAGATTGATTCCTTGATGTTACTAGTGTGAAAAAATGCCTCTGTGAACATAGGAGCTCTTAGCTCTTTTCTTAGTAGTGTTTTCATATTTTTATTCATATTCATATTATTAATATTCTTAGTAGTAGTCATATTCTTCCGATATGGCAACAGCAGAGCTCAGAAGTTTTCATCACAGGGAAAATGTAGTAGTGTGAAATGATAGGTATTAACTCATTGCAATATATATTTGTAATATAAATGTATCAATTCATCATTTTGCACCTTAAACTTGTATATGTCAATTATATTTCAAGCTACAAAAATGTGTTTTTTAATGTGGATATATGGTCACTGCACTTTATTTCTCTGCCCAGTATTATTTTCCTTCCTTCCCAAATAACTGCCTATTACATGTCGCATCAATTTATGAATCCTTAAGGTAAATAAAATTGTTAATTTTGACTAGTACTATGTCACATTCTAGAAGACAGGCCATAATTGCCTTATTAGTTCATCTATTTGTCTTGGACTAAGTCAATAACTGGTTTGACTCTTGCTTTGCATCAGAAACTAGGAGTCCTCTTCTTAGGAAAATGCAAATAACAACACAATTCACATGAATGACAAGCGGCTGCTGCCTGCCTCATAGTGCATGCATTGTGTCGGGATCAATGCTCTACATAATTGCCTACCTAGATTGGCAGTTCTCCCTTTATTATTACTCTGATCCAATTCAAGAGGTTGCTCTAAAAGTATGCTTGTCATTGCATTGTAAATTATACTCCACCAATGGGCCATATGCGATCATAGGGAAGATGCACTAAAACAAGCACCACCTCTTCCTTGATGCTCTCTCTGTCATCCCACATCCACTCAAATCCACCAAAGTAGTTTTCTCTTCACTCATTTTTCCCCACTGTCAACTCTTATTCCACTTTATGTATCTTTCATACCAGTTAACATTCTCTGCCATTTTATAATTGTTTCCACCCCAATTCAAAATTATATTTATAGAAATAAGAATTCTACTTTGTAATATTCTATTGATTTACATAGTGCCTGCCATAGAAATTGTAGACACATGTTTTTATAAGCAAGAGTAACTGAAATAGATTTATGAAGCAGCATGGCTGCCTACTGCTCTATGTACCACTGATGGGTGGACAAATGTGTGTGGTTTAAAAAGCAAACTGTTTATTATGGCAATGGTAGCTGTTGCTACATCATACCAAATGGTTGAAGAACATGGTATATTAGATGATGTAATATATTGTATGTTATCTAAAATAGTTTCTATTATAGAAACCAATTCATTTGGATCCTAGACAGTACCAATTTTTATGGGTGAGAAAAACAGAAAAATAAATACCTGTCTTTTTAAAATAAATTAATTTTTAATTTTAATAAAGGGAATTTTCAAAGATATAAATTAATTACCTTTGACTATTACATTCTGTCGCATTAATAACATACAAATATTCTTGTAAGGTAGTTATAGATGGGTTTTGATATTCTATGGAATCAGTGGCTGTGAGGTCTCTCCTCTTAAGAACAATAGAGCTTTGGGTAAATTATTTAGCTTATAAGTCTGAATTTTCTTAAATGTAAAATGGATATAATAATTATAGTCAAGTATAGTTTGTTATGAGGTTGAATGTCTGGTGCATACAATAGGCATCCTCCAAATGGGATCTGTTATAAATATGAATAGTGAAACTTGCTGGGTATTTACTTCTCATATGCTTTATGGACTATGTCTTTGACATTTCCTTAATTCTATTTCTTTGAAAAAACCTTATAAAACTCTTAAGTGTATTTACTTCAAGAATGTTAGGATATTGCTGTGATCTTTGATAGTCTTAAGACCCACAGAGGACATATCCACCAATTTTTAAATTGCCTTTCATAAGAAAATGTAGTGGTTTTATATAATATGTTTTGGAAAACTGTATATCTACAAAGATCAATAGAAACTCATAGAGAAGAAGGTTGATCAAGCATTTAGCTTCCCTATGGGAGGGTCAAGTCAACTCAGGTGCTCAGAAAACACATGCATTGCTTCGACTTCAGAGCTCTTTTCAACCCACAGAGTACACCAAGTATTGGGGCATTTCAGAAATGACTCCTTGGTATTATTCTACTTATTTCTCTAGCAATAGCAGTGTCAAATCCCCTATAAGACCAGTTCTTCAGAAAGTCTTGTATTATAGCATTTGCCAATGTTCAGACTAAATACTCTCAACTTGTCTGGTTTCAATTCATTAGCAATTTAATAACTAGTCACAATTTTTCAACTGTGACCAGTGCCTTTTGTTAGCAGGCTGCCACATACAAAGCAAAACTGAGGTTTGCTTTGAGCTCATAATGCCACGCCACCCACAGTGTTATATCGCAGTCATTGTAGATGAGCCCACAGATATGGAAAGTGATGTCATATGAACACACAGGAGTTCTAGCCATGTAACAATGAATTGGAAGACCACATACACAACAGTAAGCAAGCAAGCCAATGGAAATTTATTTAAACACTCAGGCTAGTTTCTAGGAGCAAAGTTGCAAGGGTTAAAGAAACTGCTTAACTCTCACTAGCACTGAGCAGGCCTGGAGGTTTGCAAGGACAAATAAAAAGCAAAAGTAGGGAAGAAGGGTGGCAGGGGGGAAGCAAAAACAGTCCCACACATGGGCATGGGAAGGGTCCCGAATGTGTTGCCACTGATAACATCTTTGGGGTTTTTATAGTTATGATCATGCTTTAGGTCTAGGGGATGAGCTGTGGTAGTTGTGCCATTTCTTGATTGATCGACCTAGTTCAGTGACCTAACACAGATTAAGCAGATATTGTGTTATGGGCTTTTATTCTTGTTACAGACTTGTCTCTCTTGTTGTGTCTCTTGGAGGCCTCCATGTCTCCTGGAGCCTTATCCCTCCTGTTATGTCTCCCAGGGTCTCAGTACATATCTTTTTGTCAAGGTCTAAACTTTCAGTGGTAACCTCCCTTCTGGTGAAAGAAAATCACTCCTCTTTTTGGACAGTCTTGTTTCCCCTTCCTGTCTTCACACCTTACCCTACTGCTTCGTCCACTCCTGTCAGTGCCTTGAGCTTATCTCCATCATTCAGTTTTGTTGGATTCTTTTTGATTTCTAAGACATGGATGGCACAGTGGGATTAGGATGACTGGAGCATCTGGCCTGACAGAAGTGTTGCTTTTAAGTGTAAAAGTAGCTTTTTCGGTTGAGAATTCTCAAGGCAGCCTGCACTGCTCTATGTGCTCACATCTCAATCTGTGTTCATGTTGTGGTGCTCCATCATGGAAATGAGAAATGAAGTGGCTACCCATCTCTAATGGGACTTGTGTAAGTTCCTTGGAAGTGCAGCATTCTCTCTCCTAGGCTTTCCCACATACAGTTTCTTCTGCCTAGGAAGGTTTTCACATCCCTTCCCATGATCATGTGCTTTCATCTAGTTAAACTCACTTTCATCTTGGGTCTTGTAGAAACTACCCCCCCCCCTCCGCCTTCATACACTCAACCCCAAATGTTCTAGGTGAAGGTGATCTTCTACTGACCCTCCCTGAATGGTCAGGACTTCTGCTAAATTATTTATTGCCCAATGTCTGACTTCCAGCAAGTATGCCAGAGGCACCCCATATGTATTGTGAAATGGGGGATCATGGTATGAGGACTCCCCAGGGAAATCTTGCATCATTGAGACCAAGTCAGAAGAGCTCTCACTAAGACTTAATATTCTACATATGTGGTATATTGAGCTTCTGCTCCTGTATCATCAAAAGGTGTCTCAACTGTGCTTTAAGATCAGTGCTAATGTATTATGAACATACCCCATTGTTTGCGACTGGAGACATGAGAATTAATATGTCCCATTAATATGTGACATGGGAATTAATATTACAAGTGTGCACTTTAGAGCCAAATCTGGATGGAAACCCCCACATGGCTACACTGGGAAAGTGATATGCTTGTAAATTAGTGATATACTTGTAAATTAGAGATTAGAATAAAGTTTACCTCAGTCATTTTTAACATAAGAATATGAATTACACAGTTAATTATTTCTATTACTATGTGCTTTTGTTTCTGGTAAATGATTTCTATAAGGCTTTGCAATTTTAATGGCCATATTTCTCTACTTTATTTTATTTGCACTGAGTTCCTTTCTCAAGGAATTGCCAAATACGGTCTCCATAAAAAATTGAGGAGGTACTTCTCACTCATTCATAATCTTTCTCCTTTCTTCTCCTTTTAGCATAGGGTTTGCTTATTTCTGGGGTCACTTGGAGACTGGGTAACATTGGACTGGCTAGCAGCATCACCATAAGACATTTCAGTTTCTTGTTCTATTTTTCCTCTCAGAAGTGAGCTTTTTTCAGTACATTGGCAATTTTTGTTTCAAATCAGTTCTCTCCCCCATATCTGAGATAACTTTTTAAATTAGTATAATGATTTGTTCCATTCTAAGGGGTAATTATCGATAATGTTTTATTTTTAGAGTAATATCCAGTAATTTTCAGAAGCTGAAGCTTGTCATAAAACCCATGAATGATAAGTAATGTTTTTCTCCCCACTCCAGGAGAGTGACTCAGCTGCTTCCCAGCCTGTCAAAGGAAGTGAATATAGCAACTACGTACATTATGTAGATTCTGTACATTATGAGGGTAAATAGGTTGTGAGCACCTGAAATTTTGCATAGAGAAGGAAGATTATGAGCGAGAACATTAAAATGAGGAAACCTTATTAGAAAAATAGATCCACTCTTGAAGGAAAGAAAAATATGTAAAATATTCCTGAAACAGTCATCCCTGGAACATCTCTAGGTCAGTAAAACAACCTTCTCATGAATGAGAGAACAAGATCAAGTCATCCATGATTCTTCTCCAAAACTGTTTTTAAGTCTCTTGTGGAGGACAAGTGAAACAACAGTCACACCTAATATTTCCATCATGTCTTAGCACCCAAGGCAGGAGACAACATGACAGCCCACAATGATAGAAAGGAGGACAGTGGCTTGGGCATGTTCTGGAGGTGTAAGGATATGATGTGTGATGAGACTGGAATGATCTTGCCTATGGGAAAGACTTGAGATTTGGTTCTAAAGGGTTCTTGAGACTGAGGAGATACAAGTGATTTGTTTTTATTGGCTTATTCCTGTTAGACTGGCGGCTGCCAAAGACAAGTTGATTAGAGATGAGTTCAGAGGCTATTACACTTTCCAGGCAGATGGAGATCTGCATTCAGAAGCAAAGTCCAAAAGATGGACTTCCTAGATGGAGAGTTCTTCCTGGGAGAAACTCTGGAAATTAATTGCTTGGGCACTGTTTCACTCACTTCTTAGCAAAATGAGGCAATGATAGATAAAGGGCTTGTAAAGAAAGGCCAGCTTGATTCATCCTGGTCCATGTACTAGTACATATATGTGCATATGCATCCAATAGATCAAAGGTATGATGTTATCTTAAGTGGATTAGTTAAAACTGGATGCTTTAGGTGGAATTTTATTTTATTTTTTGTAACTTTCCTATATGGTGATGAACAAGTTCCAAGACTTACCCATTTGTTTTTCTTTTTTATAACCCTTTATCTCCTCTTAGCAATTTCTCATTTTAGGACTTTCAGTAACTGAGATGTAAAATTAAGATCGACACTTTTGGATTTTTGCCAAATGGTTCATCTGAGTTCATGAGCATCACTTGGTGCCAGATGGCTAAGAACAATTAGCAGGCATTTCTTTAGACTTTAATATTTTTTAGAGAACTTTATGATAAGTGACTAATTTAGCTTCACATTTGTCTGGTGAGAGGGTTGAAGAAAAAATAATAGTTATCCATCTAAGGCACATTTTTGTAATTCTAGGCTCTGTGGAGTCCTAATAAATATTAAATAGTAACTTGGTTTGTGCCGTGTTAGGAAGCAGATGGTTTGGGGAGACTTAGGATCAGCAAAACTATATCTCCTGGTACAGTAAGTCCTTATTTAATTCCATCAATGGGTTCTTGGAAACTACTACTTTTGAGCAAAATGGCACATAAGGAAATCAGTTTAACCATAGTCTACTTGCTTTAAGTAAGTGAAGTTTTATGGCATGTATAGAAATAACCTTTTCCAGTCCAAGCACAAAATCATCAGACTTCCAGGTTAAGATCCCAAACCTGTCTACTAGTCAATTATTTATATTCACTCATTCATTTTCCATCTTACTGCAGTTCAGGGGACAACTAGATCCTTTCCTGGCAGCTCAGGGTCAAGGAGAGTCTAAGCCTGAACAGGACACTCTTCTGTCACAGACTGCTTCCAGTGTCACCCCACACCACTACTCACTCCAGCTGGGACCTTGGAGACATGCAAGTGAAACTCGCATGCACATCTTTAAGATGTGGGCAAAAATGGAAGTCCACACACATATGGGAAGAAGGTGCATACTCTTCATAGTGTTCCTGGCATGGATGAATTTTTCTCCTTAGTGTTACAATGAAACAATACTGAATGAAATGATGTTATTTTAAGAGTTCTATTTTATACCAAGACTTAAGTTTGTTATGCGTGTGTTTTTGTTACTTTGTTTTGAAAATGGAGGTCAAGGGTGCTAGATCTGGAATACGTAATATTTCTCAACAAATATAGGTATTATTCTGCTTCTTCTACAGCATGGGAAATGGAGGCTAACAGAGAAGGTGAATTGCTTACATATACAAAGTAAGGACTTGTTTCAAAGTTTTGCTGGCACCATATGCTTTGCTTTGAAATTAAATGACAACTCTTTTCTCCTTGTCAAGGCTACAAGGCACTTTGCTGGTCTACGATGTGTATCTGTGTTGTTTTATAAACTGTAATCTACCTCTTGATGTGGCTAAATATGTTTCTAAATCTAATTTAATCTTTCTGGTTTCTAATGTGATTTCAATGAAAGCTTATTTCCAATGCAATGGTTTTGCAATTATAGTGGAATCTCAGCTTATGTGCATTTAATTTATGTAAATGCAACTGTACGTGCACGGCAAATAAATAGGAACTATTTAAATAGTGTGGAGGATTCAGTACCCTGTTCCATGCTGTGAGTGCATTCCCCAGAGGAAGAGACACTAGATTCTGACTTTTCTCTCTGGCTATTCCAGCCCCTCACACCTTGTAGAGGATGAAGATTTGGTCTAAGTATTGTTCTATTACTTGAAAATACTTGTTTTTTCACACTATAAAATCCTAACATGAATCTTCATTTCACTTGCTATTCAGGCATAAACAGCTGTCTGCTACAAAACTGATGGCATGTTTTCCCTTTATCTATTCTAAGTGTTAACACACATTTAATGAGCATGTATTCTGTAGGTACACTGTTTTAGGTTCTGGAAATACACTGGAAAATAGATCAAAGTTCTAAGAAATTCCCTGCCCTCACAGAACTTACAGCTTAGTGGCTTTTGAGATCCATAAATGTGAGCCCTCACTTATTGCTTTCCTTTGATGTTTTTGAGAAGCAGTATTTGTTTCTGTGATTTTCACTCTTGTGAGTGATGATTTTTCCAATTAAACTCCCAACCACCTTGTAGAAAATTTGAGTTTCTTGCAAATGAAGCATAGTCTTTATGATCTATTATTTACCCAAAGAAGTTGACTGACTACTTCCAAACAAAAATCCTAAGCATGAATATTCATAACTTTATTTATAATTGCCCAAACTTGGAAGTAACCAATATGACCTTCAGTCATATTGAATGAATAAATGGATGAATGAATTATGGTATGTTTGAAGAATGGTATATTACTAAGGGCTGTAAGGAAACAGACTGCTAAGGCATGTGGAGATTTGGAGGAAACTTGAATTTGTTTTACTAAGAAGCCAATCTGTAAACACTGCTTACTATGATTCCAGCTACATGATGCTTTGGAAAAGACAAAATTATGAAGTCCTTAATTATGATGATCAGGGTGGAGAGTCAAGGAAGAATGGATACTTAGAGCACTGGGATTTTCTAAGTCACTGGAACTACTCTGTGTGATACTGTTGTGATGGTTCCAGGTCCTACATTCACCAAAATCCATAACATGAATAACAGCAAGAGTGAATTTGAACATAAACTCTGGGCTCTGGCTAATTATAATGTTTCAACCCAATGGTTGTTCTCTTGTCACAAATACATAAGCCCTCTGGTTCAGTGTGTTCATTGAGTGGGTAACCACTCATGTAAGATTAGAAGGTATATTGGAACTCTGTGTACATTTTGTTCTTCAATTCATAGTCAGTCTACCATTTGAATTCTATATAGAAACGACCCTTCCTTTCCAACTCATACATCCTCTGTTCGCCCTGTGTTTATGAGTTTCTGATGGTAGATATAATGTAGTTTTGCACTTGGCTCAGCATCATAATTTGGTAAAATGCCAGAGGGTATTCATGGTCATGAAAGATGAAACTGGGTGTCCAGAGACCTGGATACTTATTATCCATCTGACCCCATCACTTCAGTGACTTTGAACAAGCTACGTTCCTCTTGTTTGCAAAATAATGGGATTCAACTGGCTGATCTCTATGGCTCCATCCAATTATTTTCTTTGAAATATTTTTAACTAGATGATTAAGGCTTTTTGCTAATCATTTAACAGTCTTAGAGTCAAATTCCTTCAATGTAATGAAATATTAGTCATGTTTTTATTCCTTAAGAAAAAAAATATATAACGCATATGTTGAGATAGTCCCATAGGCGCTTATCTGTGAGAATTGGGCAATTTGGAAATTGGAATTTGGGCAATTTTGGAAATTGTCGCAAATATCTTCCTTACAGTTATTTGGGTTACATGATTTCAAGTAAAGATATTTTACATTGTGGGATCCACATTGCTTCCAGAGGTCATTTTGGAGAAAGAGTATCCCAACTAAACTCATGGATAACAGGACCATCATCTCATTTTCAGTTTACCTTAAGTCTCATGGGGAAAATAAATTATTTTTCAAATAGATGTTTCTAAATAGTCCCATTTAACAGTAGTTGGGGACATTTTTTTCATTTCAACCTTTAAATATAACACAGATTAAGAAGAAGAAACAAAAATTAAAAATATGAATTATATATAACCCTACAAGCAGAGACAACTACTACTAATTTTAGATTTCTTTTGCTATATAGATGCTACATGCACTTGTATCTTTCACAAAGCAAGCAGTTGGAAAATTCCAAGCATCTATCCAGTTAGTAGGAACAAGGCAGTAAGACCCTATGTAACCATAAGTCAGCTGCAAGAATCACCAGTATGTAGGCTGTCATTTCTATCCATCCATCACCTGGGCACTCCTGGGCCTATATCCACCCACAACACCACTTTTTTCTTAGTATATCTGTATTCATTCCTAAAAAAGATGTCTAATTTTTATAAATATAACAATGTCATTATAATACCAAATTTATTAATAATTATTTAGTGTGATCAAATATCTGGTCATTTCAGAAATGGTAGGTTATAAGTTTTCCATTTATCTTATGTGGAAATAACCATCCATAATACATTCATCAACATCCCAAATACTTTCATTAACATTCTAAATATTTTCGCCCATTAAAATTGACTCTCTTGGCACTTCAATTTCTTAAACCTCAGACTCCCCATCTCTTTCTGTTATTTTCCTCATAATTCATTTGCTGAAAACAATCAGGTCAATTGTCCTGCAGACTGTTCCATTGTCTGGTGCTGTAGGCCATGTCCTTGTGATGTATGAAGTGAATTTCCCAGTCACTTGATTTTCTGTGAAAAAGCAGCTTGAGTTAGGGTGAGTGATTATTTTGAACAGCTTCATATGGATATATGTGCTTCCAGCAGGAAGTATCTGAAATCTGTTTCTTTTATGGTGTGATAGCAATTAATAACTATTACTGCATCAGTGCAGTCCTTCACTGGGGTTCAAAATATTTGTATTTTGTACAAATAGCCAACAGACACATGAAGAAATACTCAGCATCATTAGTAATCCGAGAAAAGAAAATAAAAACCACAATGAGATGCCACCTTACACCAGTAAGAATGACCCACATCAAAAAACTGGGTAACATCAAGTGCTGGCGAGGATGCGAGAAAAAGGAACACTCTTATGTTGCTGGTGGGAATGTAAACTGGTCCAACCACTATGGAAAGCAGTGTGGAGGACCCTCAAACTAAAGAAAATGGAGCTACCATTTGACCCAGAAATCACTCTTTGGTGACTCTACCCAAAGGAAATCTCAAAGCTTATACAAAGGGACACCTGTACTTAGATGTTTACTGAAGCACTATTTATAACTGCAAGGACGTGGAAACAATCCAAATGTCCCAAACAGGTGAATAGATTAAAAAGATGTGGTAAACAGGATATTAGTAATTAATTAAAAGGGACACATTTGATGAATTTATGATAAATGGATGTACCTAGAAGAAATCATATTAGCAGAAACAAACCAGAAAGAAAAAGAGAGAAACCAGATGGTTTCACTAATATAAGGGTAATAGGAAAAAAAAACAACAACAAAAGGCCAGGAGGAAAAGTCCAAACAAGCTAACAACCAAACTAAAGAACACAACTTGAGGGTAGGGGGTAGAGTTGGAAGGTAGCGGTCATGGAGGGAAGGTGGTGGGTGATTCTCCCCCCCCCCCCCCCCCCCCCCCCCCCCCCCCCCCGGAAAACAAAGATGTGAAACATATAGAAACAAACAAATAAAAAAATGTATTTTGTTTACATTTTTTGCCAGGAAAATTTCTCTGAATGGAAATTCCCTTTCATAAATGTTTGATTATAGGCTTCAATGAAAGGCAGGATAGAATCTTAATTTTTCTTTTTTTTCTCTACCATTTTCAAAATAGCAATTTGGTATGTCAGCACTTTGAAAAAAATGACCAAATGAATTTTTTCTCCTTTAGTATCATATCAACTTGCATATTTAAGTGGATTTGTTGTGTTTTAATCCTTTATGGTCGCATCATTGATACTCTGATTTTTCCATCCATAGTTTTCATTTATTGAGTGCTGCTGAGTTCAGCAGTTATTAACAATTCTTTTTCTTTAAACTTCCCCTCTCTCACTCTCCCTTCCTTATTTTTCTATACATTTACTGGTGTTTGTCTTTTCTATCTTAAGATCTTCATATATGGTAATATTCATTATTTGCTCATATGAAAAGATTACTCCTCAAAATACGACATAAGCAATGTAGGAAGATAAATAAAATTGGAAAAATCTACTTACAAGTTTTGTCACAGGAAAAGATGAGTTCAGAGCTTAGCAGGGAGGGTAGAACAGTGATTTCAAAGGAAGTCATTGGGCTGAAACTGTGCTGTGTTCAAAACCCGACTTGGTTGGGCCATTGTCAAGGCCAGCCTAAGCCTTACCTTTTCCATCTGAAAACTGAACATGATCATAACTGCCTTGTCCATTTACTCACTGGGCACTTTTCATGGAAAATATGTTCTGGCACAAGGCTGGCACTTACAAGCTCCATAAATGTAGTTGAGGCTCTTATTAACAACCAACAACAACGATAATCAATTTGCTATTATTGATGATTTGGGCTTTTAGTCCATTGCTCTTATCCTCAGATTATTTGAGTTTGCATGACAGACTGTAATGTAATGTGATGAACCAGGGACCATGGTCACAGTATCAAAGAATGAAACTCAGCACACACATAACAGCAAGCAAGCTGAAAGAATTGATAAAAACAAACAAACAAACAAACAAACAAAAACAGGCCAGCTCCTGCCAGCAGGGAGCCCATCTTAGGAGATTTATGTAAGGGCAGATAGGAAGCAGAAAGCTCCAGCACACATGGGAGGGGTCCCAAAAAGGATTACTTCTGTTGAAAACAACATCAGGGTTTTTAAAGTTGTGCACAAATTTTGGGTGCTGATGTTTTGGCCATTATTACATTAGTGATCTATCTTCCTGGATACTAAATATTCTGATTTTTTTCTTTAGCATGTTTATATCTAGAGAGGTGCAGGAATCTTTCATTTAACATGGTCCTGGTAATGTCATCACCAGTCTATCTAAGCGTGTGGTGGCACCTGATGTCTATATTAAGGATAAGAAGGGAGTGTTGAGCTCAGCTGTCATCCACATTTGAGACAACACAGGATGCTCCCTGTCTGTCTCTGGTGACATGGAAAAGAATATGCTGCCACTGAAAAATTCTGTTGGTATCTTTATGACATGTTGGTTTAGCCATGTATGAATGTTCATGAATCTTGTGACAGGACATGTGATTTGTATTGCTCATGATATATTTTAGGAACTCAGATATTAGACTTGTTACTAGATTATCAGAGTAGAAACCAGGATTGCTTCACTGGTGACAGAAAGACCAATTTTCTAGAACCAAGGATGGACCTGCATTTTTAGATATGAACTAGCAGATGTCAGCCATGGATGAATAGTGAGCAGATGGAGAAGGGGCAGTGGTGGGCACCCATCCTTTTATGGTTTTTAGAACTGGTCTTGTGGACCACTCTGTTATCTCCTATATCCAACCATATCTTATCCACTTTATGACACTGGAGATGGACAATTAACTCACAAAGAAGAATGAGCATCAGCAATTAGCCCAGATACTAGAAATTCTCTGGAATTTCTTTAATATTCCACCACTTTTTCTCTAGAGTCCTTTTGAATTCATCATTCAATTTAAAAGACTAGCCAGGTAAAGAAGGAAGATGTTGTTGTATCAGCCAGTGATGTGGTATCTTTAAATATTTTCCATAGTCCTTAAAATCCACAGCACAGATTTTCCTTTTGTGAATGCTTAGCAGTTTGACTATTTAATATCCAGACGGAAAATAAATAAAAGGCAAAGCCCAGAATGCAGTGAATCCAGGTACTTTTGAATACCTAGACACTCAAAGTGTGTTATATTTCATGGGTTCAATAATAACAACTGATAGGAAATATAATGCTTCATAAACTGAAATAAATACCAGCTGTGACCTACTTCCCCATGGCTGCTGTTCCCATGTGCCATGAGACCACAACTACAGCTATGGGAGAAATAGTCTCTGCATCCTGGGCTATTCCCTCACTTGGCAGAGACTGAACCAGGCCCCTTCACAATTAGATTCTCAGGAGATTGACTGGATTCTTCCTCTGAGCTCAAACAGTGGCATTTTCAGGTGTCAGACTATATTTTATCAGGAAGAATATCTAGAAAAAAAATCCATTGCGATTTTCAGCAAGGTTGAGGAACACCATTAACCTCTAGGACCCATTCTGAATTGGAATTCTAATTCAAAAAAGCAAATTACTCTGTGTTTCTAAACCTTGATTGGTGCAATCTACATATTGTAAAGCATTGGTGAACATGAATGCTGAGTATAGGCAGTTGAGACTTTGCCCTGGATACACAGGTGGTGTTCGTATAATCATTGTCCTTCTCCTTGAATGCTATGTCCTTATTGTGAAGCTTGCTTTGTTCCTGTGGGAACCAACTCTGTTGGAATAGATGGATAGAAATTCATATTTCATCGTCTTTTCTGACCCCACCTCCACTCAGAAGTTGTCATTGAGGAGAGTGTGGAGTCCTGTTTTCTTGCTGCCCCTCAGGTTCTCTCTGGTGCCTCCATCTCTTGCATGACTGCCTCCTGAGGGGTGAGTCCAACACATCCATGGCAGATGGGTCACCTGGACGTACTCTGTGTCACAGAAATCCTCACATGTGCAGCTCGACCATGGGAGGGTGTGTGTGGTCTGCACTCTTCATTATAACTGCCACTAATTGGTACCTCTTGAAAAATGACATATTCCCTGTAGCATTTAAGGCTGCCCTAGCGACAATACCTCCTTTCTTTTTGATTAGCTGTCCAACCATGCAGATGCTGGCATTTAAGTGTGTTGTTCTTCCTTGACAGACTTCCCTTTGACAAGATTCCTAGAATATCTTTTTATCCACTTGTTTAATGCTAATCCCCATAGAGTTTCCAAAGGTTTCAAAACACTAATTTCTGACACTGTATTCTCCAAACCTAATGTTCTCAGTATGGCACTGTTCACCTAGCATCTTTCTAAAGGAAAGTGGACTGGAGGTTTTGGTGAATGTTTTTCCTATTTTTGGTTAAGGAGGGAAATAAATCCAGACCCACTCCTCAAAAAAGTTGGAGGACAAACTAAGGAAATTATTAAGTGCCTCCCCAAAAAAGGATTTAAAAGAAGTTTCCCTCTCTTTTAATCTGATAGAAATTAAGCTTCTTTATAGGGAACCTTGTTACCACTATATAGGAAAATGAACACTTTGTAAGATTTTGTCATGACCCCCTAACCTCTAACCTGGGAAGAAGTTGCAAAAGGCAGAGGGAAATGCTAGGTGTGTGCCTCTTTAGGATAAACATTAAGCTTTGCTAATTCTTACTAGGGCTTGGCCCTCGGCAAAGTGCAGGCAAATACCATGTCCTCAAACATTTGTTAGTAAATGCATTTCCAACCAAGTCCTTCAGTGACTCCAAACAGATCGAAAATAACTTTCTTCTGAAGCATCTTAACTTTTTATTAGGTTGTGGTATAACCAAGCCTGAAAGAAAAGTAGCATATTTTTACATTTTTACTATCTGAATATATATAGGTGGTTTCTTAATATCAATTAAGGAGGAAAGGGGGAAAAACATTCATGTGGATAGACTAGGGATTGAATTCATCAAGCAGTCAGCACAATTTCTTTAATAATGACATGTATCATTGAGCTGAATTATATTGCTTGCTTTCAAAGTGGTGTTTCTTGGCTTTGGAATATAGGAATAGTTGTGGACTATGGCATGGTGATTATTGACTTGTTCTGTGTCAGGACCAAGATCTTCTTTAAATTGCTAAACATTAGTGGGAGGGTTAGAAATGTATCAGAAAATTTGAGTCTTTCATGTTACAAAGTTCTGCTCTCTGCTGGCAGTATAGGGCCAGTGGAGGTGCTGTTCCTCAGAGCCCAGAGATAATACAGAGACAGATGCCCAAAGTAGCACAGGCCATAAAAGCAGTTCCATGTGATGGAAGATGGAAAAGATTCTGACTGAGGTGGGAAGTGGCAGGCAGGTGAGGTTTTAGGGCTTTATTGTTGCAGGCTTGCCTTGTGGATGCCCTTTCTGGCTGACATTAGGCTGCTTCTCTCAGTACATGCTGTATCATTACTCGAGAAAATCAGCAACTTTGTAGGATTTTGTTAGGTCTGCCCAGATCTGGACAGAAGGTAGGGAATTGCAGAAGACAAAAGTTGCCAGAGTACATGCAGAATGTAAGCTTGGAATAACACACATTTGCATGGCACAGTTCTAGAGGTTTGAGACACTCTCTGTAGTCAGTGATGAACCTGAGCTATCTTGATTGCTTTCCTGAAGGTGCTAAAGGGATGGGGAATATCACCACCTTCATGTTACAGAAAAGCATGGCACTTAGAAAGGGTGGGCTTCTTGGTCAGTTTCATGGTAGTAGGGCCAGGCTTGATGTCACCCCCAGGCAGAGCCCCAAGCCTCCCCAGTCATGATGACATAGGTGTTAGTACCACAATGCCTCGTTCTTAACTCTGATTAGTATTTCCCAACTGCTCTTACATTACAAATGATAAGGAAGTTCTTTTATTTATTAAAGTAGGAAATAGTTGCTGTTGGACTGGGGAACCTCTGGAGGGCATGTATTTTAGCCCAAGTGGTAAATAGATGAAGGGATCATCCCCAAGGCACATGGCTAAGTTGTTGACCAGATTTGACTCACATCCAGGGTTCTTCCATTCCCACCCCCATGCATTTCTCCTAAATCATTTATCCTTCCCTTTGTACTATCTTGGATCCCTTTTCCTCATATTTCCTCAAGTAAGGCTTAGGCCAAGATTTACCCAGGAAGGAAGCTGGGTTGAGGGGAAGGGAATAACAAAGATCTGTGGAAGACGTAAAAGCAGAGAGACTGAGAAGGACCTGTGGCCATTTTAGAAGAAGATAAGCAGGTCATCCAGCTATGTGCAATATAGGAGCTTTAGGTGGGTGTAGAAATCCTTTTAGGCTTTTCATTTATGAAATCCACAAAAGCCTAACATCGTAGACTGTTCTGAAACTACTCACAACACCTGCACTAGAAGAAAAGCATATGGCAGTGTTTTACTGTGGGCAGGAGGGCTGGAGACACCTGGCTTGGCCTTTGACCAATGAAGCAGCCCTACGAAGTTCTCCATGACCTACTCTTCATATGTTTGCTGAACTCCACTTTCATGCTAGGCTGTGAGTGCAGTGCCAGAAGCACACAGGATGCCAGGGCTCAGTCCATCACTAGCTTATGTTGTTTTGGGGGCATGTTAACAAACATATGGTTTATCAGAAGGTCTTTCTTAAGTTTTCAACTGAGAAGGGAAAATGAGGGATAATTTTTAATAGACTGATCACAAGAGTCCTCACTGAACAGGTCATCTTGGAACATGATGAAGAAGTGAGGTGAAGAAGTGAGGGGAAAAGTCCAGAAAGCTGTACTTGCCTAAGCCCCAAGAAGGGGGGGGGGCATGTTGGAGGAACAGACTGAAGAAAAAAGGATGCAGAAGGGTGAATACTAAGGGAGGTAGTGGTGACAGCTGTATCACCAGGAGCCCATTGGTCTTCTTAATGATTTGGACTGAGAATAAAATGGGAGGTCTTGAGTGGGGAGTGCTGCTCTCTGACACAAGAGTTTGGTTGAGAGAGACAGCCATCTCATGAGCCTGCTGCCATGCTCCTCAAGACTCTTTGGAATGATGGTGGTAACACAAGAGGAGTAAGAATGATAAGCCTTTGGATTTATTCTGAAGATAGAGCCACCAGAATGATGGCTCTGAGAAGTAATTGAGAACATGGGGGGAGATAACAAAGAGTTATCTTTGACTGGTCGACAGGGTGAACAAAACTGTAGCTGACTGTGAAGGACTATACTAGGAGAGGGGATGGATATGACATCCTCTGGAGTATGTAGGCAGTGATATGGTCATGACTAAAGTCTGAGCTTGTCATGCAGGTTGTGTGGATTAGTGCTTCCAAGGAGTGCTGGGTGGTCAGTTGATGGGAGAGTCAGTCTTATCTCTGTGAAATATCTGGGGTGAGAGATACATCTCAGGGCTGTTAGTAAAAACATGCATCTCATGCCTTGGAACTGGAGAGCCCTTGTGAGGCAGGGTGCACAGAAAAGAAACTAAAGGCTGAGTCCTCGGATGCTCTTCTATGTGAAATTGGAGGATTGACAGATAGACCAATAGGAGTCACCAGTGATAACAGGCAAGTTTGGTATCTAAGAAGTCAAGTGAGAGATCCATTTACAGAAGATGTGACTCATTTTCATCTCGTCTCATTTTCAGTGAGAGGACTACAGGGTAGACACCATATTTGTGTTTAACAAAGATTAGCTGACTTCACATGTAGAACTATGTTAGGGAGGGAATCCTCACAGGAGAAGAACATTACTGCTCTGATCTCCCTATGAATCATAAATTTCATTATAAGTTAAATCAGCAAATTTGACTAGTCACACACTAAAAATATCATCAGCCTTGATAAACTATAGATTTTCTGATTTTATATGGTTCTTTGACTATAGCCAAGATTACTAAATCCATTCAAGAATTACTCAATATTATGCCAAACAATATTTAATGTTTCTCCTACTTAAAGCTTTCAATTCAAATTTCTTTGACATTTATAAAAAGTTGTACTTTTGCTTTTATTTTTTCTTGAAGAATATCTTCTTCCTTTTATAATTGTTTAGACCTGAAGGAGACAGCCATCCTCTGGGACTTGGAGAAACTGTCTGGGGAGTCGCGTAGAGATTTAAGAAAATTCTCCTCTTGGTGGTGGACTAAGGAGACTCTCTCAACATCAATGTTGCCCTGAAATCTATGTTCAAGATTGCAGAAGACTAGGACTGCAAAGGTACAACTTCTTTACTCTGATTCCCTTTAGGGCAAATGTTTCTGAAGATACTTTACCATGGCTATGTCCTCTTCTTCTTTTCCTTTCACCGTTTCTCATTCTCCTTCCTTTAAGCAATGACCTCTTATGCTATCAGCTTGTGTACATGGTGGGATGAAGATGCAGTGGGAGAAACTGAAATTTACATTATCTTACACTAAAATCATCTAAAAAGGGCAGTAAGGTGAAGCCAGGGAAGAGATTTGTGCCAGTGCCTCTGAGAAAAGAGATGCATGTAGGTGCCTGTGTCTAAGACTGTAGGTCAAGAGATAAGCAGATGTAGTTCCAACATTGCAGGGAACCTCTGGAAAAACTTTGTGTTGCATGCTAGATCTTCAGAGGCAGTTTTATACTTCTTTTGTACACACACATCAGGGCATGCTCTAAGTTGGAGTCAAACCCCCCCCCCTTTTTTTAATGATTACAATATTATCCATGGCGGGGGGTATGTACATGCTTACATGCACATATGTATTGTATATTTAGTTTGCTGTAGAATATATGATTATTCTGTCTCTATATAGTCAGTATATTATTGTTCAGAGAGGAACAGATGGAGAAGGAAGAGAGAGACCCCTACAGAAATGCCATTAATAGTGAGTCTGTTGTGAGTCATTGTGCTAGAAGCTCTGGAAAAAAAAAATCACAAGTGAAACTGATAACAACCATCTGGACTAGGGATTTCTGTTCTGGGAAACCAGTGGACAGAGAAGTAAAATGTTTTTTTTTTAAGGCTGGGTGGCAAGTAAGGGCCAAAGGTGAGACTCATTCCCAGAGCTATGAACTTTGACGTCTGCTCACTTTCCACAGAGAAGGGTGAAATCACACACACCAGGCTGAAGAATTGGTGGTTTAGCAAGCTAGTATTACTTGGCAGGCCCAAGAGAAACTGCAGAATATCTCTAACAGCTTCACTTAATGACTTGTTTGCTGTTATTTAAATTCTGCCCCACCCTCAAAAATTAAAGCAAAACACCCTGATGACCCCCAGGCTCTGGAAGCTTGGAAGACAATTAGATGGGGTGTGGGACTGGCTCCCTTCTCTGGTCACCACAGACCACCCAGATGCCATTGACCCCATGGTTGAAATCCAGGGCTACAGACTTGTTTTCATTTCTCTGTGAATTTCTTACTGCTGGTATGTGCTGTTCACTCTGAGCTGGTCATGAGCAGCCCCCCCGTGAGTTATACAGACTGCCTTCCTCATTCTGCATTGTCCTCCTGTGTCCACGTAGCAATGGTCTGCTCTGGTGCATTCACTGCTTGGCCTGCTTCTGGAAGAGAAGGTAGAAAATGAGAGGGGCTAGAAACCATATGCTTTTCTCTTTATTCAGAAGCTATTTGTAAAGAGGTCTTAAATTATTTCCCCCTATGATTCATAGCAATTCTTAAAATCTTAATCAAATCTCAAAAGCAATTGAAGTATTAATGCGATCAGACCTTCATTTTCAGTGATAAGGTTTCAAAGGCTAGGTAAGTAATTTAGCACTCAAAAAGAAGATACTTAAAATGCACCTTTTTAAAGTTCTTTTGTGTACACAAATATTCTACATAATAAATGTGCAGTCATGATACTATTCTCTGCCCACCCATGCTTGATCTAGTGAAAAAGGAGAAATAAAAAGTTGTTTTCTCTTGGGCTTAAAACCTAGAAAAACTTAGGGGTTTGGGATGGAATTTGATGACTGAATCTTTTGCTTTGAGAATGTTGATCTTTAATTCAGTATGCCTGTGTTTGTCAAGAATATGCACGAAGCTGCCAGCTACTAAAACAGACTCAGCACAAGGATTTAGAGGTCTCTGGGCATAAAAATGTTCCTGTTATAGATATCCACTCACTCCTGAGGAAAAACAAAACTCAGGGAGAAGAAAGGCGGTGTGCAGTGCATTTTTTTAAACTGAGGCAATTTGGAAACTTTTTCATCAGGCCAATTCATCCATATTCTATTACCATTGTACTTCCTTACTTTGTTATTTCTGCTCTCTGACCTCTTCCCCTCTTGGTGTTTCAGTTCTATAATAGGCTCTCAAGGGTTAGTTTGTCAACTTGTCTATCATTTAATTTAGATACATAATATTCCACAAATTAGTGATACCACACAATCTTTATCTTTCCCCCTCTGATTTATTTCATTAGCATCATCCCTTCAGATCCGTCTATGTTGCTAAAAATGGCATGATTTTATCTCTTTTCATCACTGAGTAGCATTCTATTGTGTATATAGTCTGCATCTCCTTGATCCACTACTCAATTTCAGTGAACTTAGATTATTTCCATGATTTGGTTATAGCAAACAGTACTATAATAAACATGGGAATGCAAGATTCTTTTTAAATTAGGTTTTTTTTTTAATTTTGTGGGTCAATGTCTAAGAATGACATTATTGGGTCAAATGACAGATCTGAGTTTAATATTTTCAGACACTTCCAACTGTTTCCATAAGGTTTGGGTCAGTTTGTGTTCCCTATATTTGCCAGGACTTGTCATTTCTGCTCTTTGTTATATGAGCCATGCTCACAGATATGGGGTGATATCTCATTGCAGTCTTGATTAGCATTTCTCTCGTAACAAGTAATTTTAAACTTTTTTATGTCCCTACCGGCCATTTTTATTTCATCCTTGGAGAGGTGTCTGTTTATTTCTTTGGCCATTAATTGATTGGGTTGTTTGTTTTGTTTTTATAGAGTTTTATGAATTCTTTGCATATGATATCTTTGATATCAGTCCTTTGTCAGATATATTCTATGCAAATATTTTCTTCAGCTCAGTAGGGTGTCTTTTCGTTTTAATTATGATTTCTTTCACTATAAGAAGCTTTTTAGTTTGATGTAGGCCCAGCTGTTTATGCTCTCTTTTGTTTTCCTTGTTGTTGGGGACAAATCCCTAGAGGCATCACTAAAGCTTATATCATAAAATGTTTTGCCTGTGTTTTCTACTATGCATTTTATGGTTTCAGGTTTTACATCCAAATTTTTGATCCATTTTCAGTTGATTTGGGTGCATGATGTGAGATGTTGATCTAGTTTCATTCTTTTGCCTGTAGTTGTCTAGTTTTCCAAATGTGATTGTAGATTACATTCTTCATCCTGTGGGTGTGTGCAGGAAGAAGGCTTGAGGCAGCATTGATGCATTTCTCTACTGCCACGCTGCCTGACTTCCATGACTGGTGCAATGGGCAGACTTTTTCAGATTGCTATTTCAAGTGAAGTTGGTGTTAATGAGTTGCATTTGTCTTTCCCAAAGTCAGGGTACTAATATGGACTTGGAAAAGGCATTTGATTTTTCTAAGACTGTGGTATTCCAAGTGTGGCCCATTGGCCAACAGCATGGGCATCACCTTTGGTAGGCATGCCAATTCTCAGGCCCTCCTCTAGACTGATTAAATCTAGGTCTGTGAGAGGAAGGCCCAGGAATCTGTTTTTAAAACAGGTTCTCCAGGTAATGCTCATGGTTTGCTAAAAATTAAGAATCTCTGCTAAACTTGTCCCTACTCTTCGAGCAAAAATAATTTTTTATTATTTTCATGTTTTATCTACATTTTTGACTAAGTTAGCATTGGTTTACAACATTATCTATGATTCAAAAAAAAAAAAAAAGGATTCTACCTTTTCAAGTATGTACTATTGTACTATACCTACCACCATGGCTCTAAAGCAGAGGATTTTTTTTTTCATTTTTTTAAGTGCTCAACTAGATTAAAAAAAAAAAACCTTTTGATTATTAAAAATAAATGAAAAAAATCATGTCTACAAATTTTGGAATATGACTAATATATCTCATGTGTATATATGTGAGTATGAACACATCTCTGTTTATGCAGGCATTTGCATATGTCCTTTGAAAGCGAATGTGGAAACAACTCTTGCAAGTAGCCATAAACAAAGTTTCTGAGACTTTAATCCCTGGATTTGAAATCTAGAAAAGTAAGATAGAAATAGATATAAAATAATGCAAAATAGTTTTGGAGTAGCTGCTATTAAAATAAAAGGGAGAGGATAAAAAAATGAAATAAACACAAATGTAGTCAACAAACTTTCTGTAAGCACACTAAATCAGTTCAGTGGGCATAGAAAAACACCTTCACTAGTTAATGCCTCAACAATTGGATGTTCAGATGTCACTAAAAACTCTGAATTCCTACCTCACCCCAAACACACAAATCACAGTGAATCAGGTTGTTCTTGTAAATTCAGAACTAAATAGCAGGTAGAGGAAAAAATGTTGGAATAACTTTGTAATTGCAGAAGGAAAAGGTTTCTCTGAAAGGACAGAGAAAAGCACAGGTTATAAGAAGATAAAAAATAAACTTCATGAAATGTAAAAACATACTCATCAAAAACATCACCAACAAAATAAAGAAGGTACAGAAAATTAAGAGAGCACATACTGAGAAACACAGTAATAACATATATACCTAACACAAATATGAAGAAGCAACTTTATAAAGCAGGACATGCAATGGTCAATAGACACAGGCAACAGTGTGCAGTATCACTTGTCTTCAATAAACACATTTATTTTTTGAGACTAGGTCTCGCTATTTTTGCCCATGGAACCACAGGCTCACATTGCCCAGGGTACCACAGACTCAAGCAATCCCCAGCCTCAACTTCCCAGGTAGCTGGTATTACAGGCATGCGCCACCGTGCCCAGCTATATTTTTTTTGGAACTAGGTCTCACTACGTGCCCCAGGCGGGACTCGAACCATGATCCCTAGTCCCAGGTGCTTCATAGGCTGAAGCTTACAGACACGAGACACTGTGCCCAGCTAAACACATATTTAAAACTCACTGAAATCTCTCTCTATGCCTGTCAAAATGACTAACATCAGAATTAATCGAAAATATCAAAAGTTAAGAGGATACAAAACACAGTGATAAAAGTGTAAAATGCCTCAAGCACTGTGGAAAATAACCTGGCAATGTCTTATCAAGTTGTGCAACTGTGTGCCTCCATATGCCAGCCATTCCACTTCTGGGTATTTATTCAAGGATTGGAAGGATTTGTCAATACCTGTTCCTCCTGATTTAATTATAGCTCAGAGGTAATTATAGCCTATTGATAAGAAAATGGGTACACTTTGGAATAGTCCTAAAATAAAATAACAGTCAACAATGAAAATGAATATTCTCTGATGAGTGTAATAAATGTAATGATAAATGCAAATGATAAATGTAATAAATGGAAAAAATATTTTAGATAGTCTGGTGAGTGGAAGTAGATAAACACCAAAAGTTATTTTATTTTATGAAATAATCAACTATCTGAGATGATAGAAACTAGATTACTGCTTGCTTCTGGAGGGAAATTGCCTGGTAAAGGTTCATGAAGGACATGTCTGGGATGATGGAAATGTTCTGTCTTGAAAAGCATTTATCCAAGCTGAGTAAATGGCAAATTCACTAAACGTTTCACTATTTGTAAATTGTTTGCATGGGTGAAAATTCATTCAACAGTTTCAGTTGCAATTTGTTGAGTTCTTTGTCCAAAGTGATTGCCTTCATATGTGTGTAAACTCATTAATCCTTGAGATTTGATAACACTGAGATAAGTATTATCATTTCTAACTTACAGGTGTAGAAACCGATGACTTAAAAAGTAACTTGCCCTAGTTAATACCACTTGGTCATAGAACATGAATTGAAGAGTAAGTGCACTTCATCATTATACTTTGGCACATGAATCCATCGCTCTATTTTGTCTCTAGGTCAAGTGCAAGGCAATCGTCTCTAGAAAAGACTCCTAGAACAGTCAATAAAGGACAACAAATGAAGTAAATATCTTCCTGGAAGCTTTAAGGAGATTAAAAAGTTAGCAGCAAATTTTGCTCTTTCCCCTCAGGAATCATTACTTTACTATTTATTTATTTGTTTGTTTCTTTGTTTACCTTTGAGACTAGATCTCACTATGTTGCCCGGGGTAGTCCTGACCCCACAGACTCAAGCGATCACCCGTCTCAGCCTCCCAGGTAGCTGGGATTACAGGTGCTCACCACCACACCCAGATGCTTTTTCAAGACCAGGTCTCACTATGTTGCCCAGAGTAGTCTTGAACCCATGAACTCATGTGGTACCAGACCTCTTCCTTCCCAGTACATGGATTACAGGAAAGCACCACCACAACCAGCTAGGAATCATTTAAAGCTGTTATCCATATTTATCTTCTTAATGTGAATTCTCTTGACTATGAACATAATACAAAATGCTGTGTCAGAAATGGCTAAGATGTGCAGTTTAGAAAATACTATAATGACTGGCAGAGGCTGTGAAGGCACCACTGAAACCTGGGGTGAGTTCTGGACTGAACCCCAGGTTTTGACTGTAGATTCCTTCATTTTCTGGATGCAGGGCCAATGTCAGGTCGCCATGCTGACCCTAAGATTCCGATGCTCATGTGTTGGGTAGAGATGATTAAATGATTCTCATGTCTCCTTGATAGAGTTAAAGTGAAGATACAATGAGATACAATGAAATTATGCTTCTAAAATGACAACAGATACTGGTTTCTTAACATCTCTCTCTAAACGCTAAAGATTGGTTTGAGAGGTCATGGCACTCCTAAACAAGATAATAATAACCTTATACTCGCATGATTTTTGGCCCCTCTGAGCCCCTCTGTATATCTATGTGTTCACTTAACTAACTGAAAGCAGAATACTATAGTTTTCCAAAGTCTGTGTCCATTTCATTATAAGAATTTGGGCCCTCTGGAAGAAGCTGACCTTATTCCAATCCCCTCCCCCAGTGCATTTAATTAATATGCAGGAAATGGTATTTGGGAAAAATTGTCACTAAATCCAGATGTAACATATTAGCTGTCCAGGGTGACTGAAAGAGAGCGTGCAATGATGTAGCATGTTTCAGGGCTATCAGCAAGGTTAATTGTCTTGGGAACTCTGAAGAGCAAATCCCTTCCTGCACCTTGGGTCTTGACTTTAGCTGTGCTGTTTCAAAGTCTCAATTTCCATAGCAAAATTTAGAAGCTAAAGACATGACAAATTGTACCACCAAACAGTGTTTTTCCTAACAGTGTTTTTCCTATAAAGTACAAATTACTCAGTGCCAACCCACTATTTTGTGCAAACTGGTGCCATTTGCAACAGCATGGATGGAACTGGAGGGCATGATACTCAGTGAAATAAGTCAGAAGGAGAAAGACAAGTACTGGGTGATTTCACTCATATGTGGCATATGGAAAAATAAAACAAAGAGTCAGCACCAAACAAAAGACAAACAGACTTTAAACCTGAGACACCACAGAATAAAGGGGAGAAGGAAGGGGAAGACCGTGGGTGCTTTGCTGGGGAGTGTAGTAGGGTAACATAAACCTGAAGAAATAGGACTGTGCAACTCTGAATCAAATACAGTGTTGCAAACCACTATTGTTTTAACGAAAAATTAAAGAAAGAACTAACTTAAAATAAAAATATATCATATATATAATAAATCTCTTCATGTACCTAAAATATAATATCAAAGCTTCACTTTCTTTTTTTATTGAAATAATCTTGGTTTACATTGTTAGTATTTTGCAACTATAGGATAGTCCTTTTTATGCTTTCTCTATGTTTCACTTTAAGTGATACCACTTATACATGTTTTCATTTCTCATTCTGACTTATGTCACTTAGCATCATCCCTTCTAACTCCATCCATGCTGCCACAAATGGCATGAGTTTTTTTGAGCCCTGGGTAGTATTCCACATCTTGATCCACTCACATTTGAAAAGCTGGTTTTGAGTATAGTTTTTGTCAACATTTTTTATCATTGTCACTAAGTGTGAGTAGGTGTGTGGCTCAGGAGGACTCTTTAGACACTGTCAGGAATGTGTGTGTGTGTGTGTGTGTGTGTGTGTGTGTGTGTTGTGTTTTCCTCTTATGGTTTATTCTTTTAAAAAATATTGTATTTTATTTTTGTATTTCTTACAATGTATGATTGTTGATCCCTGATCCCCATAGGCATTTCCACCCTCTCCCTGGTCACCCACCTCTGGTTGCACTCTTTCCTTTCTTATTGCTATTTGTCCATGCTTGACCCTTTGGACTTTTTCTTTTCTGGAACTATGTCCTTATCATGAGTGAAGATGTACTTTTTGGTACATGTTAGAGCATTCTAGTTAGATCTCTCTTATGGATTATTCTTTATGGTAAAGTCTTAAATTGGCATTATGAAACAGTGGTATTTATGTGACTCACTTTTGTGCTTTTCTCTTGACTTTGGCTGTGAACATGTTGGTTTTCATTTTTTCTATGCCTCCTGGTAATCAGCAGAGCTGTGACTGACATAGCAAATCCTGTGAAGACCCTTCTCTCTGACTTTCTTCTGCCCTCACTGAATAACATTCATCATGTACGAAAATGTCACCTGGCAATAAATATCTGGTGTCAGACATAAAACACAAAGACCACTTCTTTGTGAAGCGAGGATACTCTTTCTGGAGATTCAAAAATGCTACCCTCACGAGTGACTTTGTCCCTTTATTCTATCCACATCTGGGAGCTGTCAACACCATAGCACGGGGTAGCCAGGTTCACCGCCTGACATCTGTATGGCACATATCTATTCTTCTGAGGCTTGATTTGTGCATGTATGAAATGAGAGTTTGCTTCAGATAAGCCAGAGAATATCTGAGATTTCAGCAATTATTATAGTTTCATTTCATTTCAATCAATTTGCAATTAATGGTGATCCAGTGACATTCATCGAGCATGCTTATCTATAAGGACACAGCTATTTGTAAGGATTAATTCAAAAATGGAATATGAAAGTCCAAAGAGATTGAAGCAAAGAAATAATAGTAATTCTGTATGAGAAATTGTGCTGAATTTTAGCACTTACTCTGTACACGAGGCATTAGAATACCCTTCAGAAACTTGGGTACTTGGTTGTACTTGGGTACCACCTCATATTTTTCATTCTACCTTCTGATGATCTTTTCCATCATTTCTATCCCTATTAGTAGTTCATATGAGATCCTTGAATTTTACAAAAAATAATTTGGAGAAAGGTTAAATAACTTCCTTAAAACCTTTGATCTGGTCTCACTGATTTTGTACCCTTAAAATGTTTGTAATGGCCCAACTCTATTCACAGAATTTTTTTTATCCTGCCCTAGAGCACACCTACTGAATGTGCCCTGTTTTAATGTTCAGTTTTGCTGCAGAATGTGGTAGCCTGCTTTTACTTTTATTTCTTGTTTCTAATCCAAACAGCTCCAATTTTAGGAGCAGCCTCCTTCTGATAGTTCTAAAGAAAAGATTTGTGTTTCTCCCCTTGAGCATTAAGTTCTGTAGTCTGTTTGTTTACTTGGAATGAATTTTACTCGAAGCTCCTGAAACGAAAAAAATCTGAACTGTTGCTATATGTTGATTCTTGCACATATTTGTGGGTTATTTGCTAGGTTAAAATACACACACACAAGCACGCACCATCAACAGGAATGGAACAGCCATTTTAACTTTTCCCTACAATTTGATATAATTTATTTTTATAAGTAGGAAAATATAACATAACTTTAAAGTCTACAAATGGCACATTCAGATCAACATGATGTCCTGGGAAATAATTTCTTTTCTTCTGCTGTTCTTCTTTGCATTGATGTTCAGTCCATACCCTCTTGGTTGGTTCTCATGATACTTTCTCAGAGGTTCACACCAGCAGCATCTTGATACAAAGCCTGCATTGCTGAGCTGTTCCCCAGGAATGGATCAAGTGGGGGGAAATGTGAGGGGGCTTTGAGAACTGTTGCACCACCACCATTGATGGAAGAATCCTCCTGCACCTGACAGAGCAATACTGTCCCCCTGTGTTATTCCACTCTTTTTTGAATCTACTCTTTCTCCTCTTTCTCTCTACCCTCTCCATTCCCATCCTTTTCACCAGCTACAGCAAACTCCTTCATCCTAAAAAGAGGAGATTCAAACCAAAACTGCTTTACATCTGTGGGGTCTTTTGCCTATAGAGTCCAAATCCATCCTCCTATCTCCCCCCACAAAAATCTAGAAACCCCTTCTTTTAAGTATCAGTTCCCTGGAGTCCTTCTGCTACCAAATGACTCCCTTGAGTAATTTGTCATTTGCATTGACATACATCAAATGGGTTGCCTTTTATACTTCCATATGATACTGAATTATTCTTATTATTCTTCTCATTATGAGAACTATAGTTTTTCTCATGAGGAGAGGTCACTATCACTATGATTATAATAATTCTTCTTCATGGAACACAGGTTTTACAAGTAGGCATTTTTTAATGGAAGCATCTTCTTGTTTTTGGCTCTTCCTGGCAAATAGTAGAAGCTCAAGTGCTATTGAAATGGTGGGAGTTAAATATATTCCAGAATGTGTTTATTTAGTTTAGAAATGTTTAATTTTCTTCTTGTTGTTGTTTCTTTTTGGATTCTCTCAATTTTTTATTTCTGGTTGTTGTGATTCATTTTGGTTTTAGTTCCTGTTTACTTTTCTTGATATTTCCATCTATGTCATCTATTTTAGAAGTTTTCTATCCTTATATTTCTCCTGCCTACAATGCCTACTCTATTTTCTACAAAGTTCTGTGCTTTGCAGCCTGGAGGACCTCCTCCTCGTTCTCACTAAGCTGCTGCTAACGCACACTAGTACATTTGTTACTTCCCTCCTCATTTGTGCTGTTTCCAGGTATCACTAGTCAATCCCAGCCCAGAAAAGTGAAAATCCTTCCAGTCTACTGCTAGAAGGTAAGACCTATTGCTCTTTGTGTCCTGCAGGGTCTTCCTACTTAGAACTTCCAAAGTCTTCAGTTACTCCTTCCTATCTTGGGTTTGACTGCTTATAGCCAAAGTATCCCTTATCTTCCTTACCTCTATAGTATAGCGCTTTACTTGAGATTTATGAGTCTTTTATGAGAATTTCAAGAAAGTTTAGCAAAGTATCAAACTTACACATTGGATTTTAGAAGCTATGAAGCACTTCTGCAACATTTTAACCATATGAGACATCTGTAATCATTCATAGTTAGCCTTTTTCAATAAAACATTTCCAATATCCATAGAGGTTTCTGGATTTTAAAACATTTATTCATTTTAAGAGATAATTTATTTTAGTTTTCTGAAAGCTGAAATTGATGACATTGACCTCCTGATGGTGTTTTCTTCCAAGTGTTGTCTTATCCACAAATAACATTTTAATGTCATTATACTTGGTCTAACAAAGAATCTAGCAAAGTCTGATGAAAAATTGATTTATTACCTTAATAAAGCTGATGAAAACTCTTTATACTGAAACTGCAGTCAATTCATGGCAGTTACTAGTTTTCTGACAGTTTTCTTCAATCACATTGCAGTTTATCAGGTTTTTAAATGAAACCATGGAATTTCTTGCCAGAAAAAAAGCTATTTATAAATAAACATGTTCTAAATACAGTGTCAGGGTGTGTTTGTAGCCCTGTAAATCCATCTGTGGATTAAAAATCACAAATCCTCATGGTGGAGATTAGAAGGTATTGCTGACCTTAATGTTAAGTAGTGACTCCAATCTCAATCTCCTTTAGGGGATAAGATACATACCTAACAATCTTATGGCACTTCAGGGCCCACAACAGCCAATATGTGAACTGAAAGTGACATAAACATAGAGAATAACCAGCACTAATCTTCAAATTTATTTTTATTTTTTAAAATAATTTATTTATATATGAATTTCACATCTCTGTGATCTTTGGCGTTCACCCCCCCCCCCAACCATTCCCACCAAGTCCCATTTTAATAAAAGCAAAGTTATTGATATCTGAGATTATAGTTAAAGTTAATGGACAAAACTCTAGCAGATGTTTCTGCTTCTGGTATGTTAGTTAACACTTTAATCCCCAGTGGCTAAAAGAAAGGGAGGGAGAGAAACTAGGTCTTATTGCAAAGCATCTTTGGAAGATATATAAAGAAAATACAGTGTTTTAATAAAATAAAACCTCTCAGTAATGACATCAGAGAATACCACTCACACTGACACAATGTTTGGTTAATGTGACGAAGTGCTGGTATAAATGAAGAAAGGAGTAAAATGGGTTCACAGAAGTTCTCACTGAATTCTTTATGACAGTTCTTCTCTCCTACATGGCTTCTTTTGAACTCAGGCAACAAGAGCATTTCTCCCCCAGGCAAAAACAAAACAAAACAGTAGACCTAAAAGACTGTTTTCTGATGGCATAGAGTGAATTTCCTAAGGGAAAAATCAAAATTTTCATTTGGATGACTGTCATGTGCACCTAAGACATGAAATCAATTTACTCTTTCTCTGTCCTTGAGGAAACCCAGCTCATACTTACAGGATGTCCAGCAGTGGGTGGGGAACATATTAATGAGAAGAGACTGGTGGTAAGACAGACCTGAATGTAAGGATGCTATATACTATGCTCATTCGTTTTATCATAAATCAACTCTGTGATAGATATGAACATTAAGAAAAATAATTTTAAATACCTATCATTTTACTCTGTGGGGATGAGTTCCAGACAGTGAGAAGGGAGACAGAAATGGACTGTCTCACTTCTTTATGATGTTCACAGTGCCACATTATCTTGTTAGTGCTATAGTGAGTAGATCTATCTGACTTTGTTAAATATCTTAATAGATTGTCAATACATAAAATAGTACTTCATATGGCATTCAGTTTCATTTCTGATGTAGAGGAAGACCTTTGGGACATACATATTGTGGAATGCTGCAGAAGTTTCCACTGACCACTAAAGGGTCATTTTCACTAATACATGGGTTTAGCTTCAAATTCAGGAGGTGATGCCACCTGCAATTACTATTTCACTTTTTTAACATTCCTTTTTATAACCAACTTTCATGAGGTATTGGATGTTACATGTAAAATTTAAATTTTGATAGATATATGCACTTATTTAACCACTGCCTCAATCAGTTTAGAACAAACCCATCAGTAGGAAACTCAGTCAGTCCTGATGTTTCCTACTATATTTGAAGCAAACATTGGTCTCTTAATATTTTATAACCATGGACTCACAGATAATATTCTACTCTATCTGATGTCTTTCATTTAGCATGATGATTTGGAGATATAACCATGTTCTCATGGATATTAGCAAATCATTCATCATCATCATGATGATCATTATCATCTTTGTATGAACACATATTTTTTATTCATTTCCTTTTTGAACACCTGGGCTGTTCTAATTTGGAAATATTAAGAATCATACTATTATGAACATTTGTGAACAAATCTTTGTGTGATATAAATTTTAATATTTTAGGGTAAATATGATGGAATGGGCTTGCTGAAGGACTGGGTAAGGTGCAGATTAGCTTTACAATACACAATACCCTAATTTATCTTCCTACAAGTTATGTATGACAATACAATACTTTTATTGTCTGCCTTTTTAATTCTCACCACTCTAGTCAATGTGAAATGGTATCTTCCTGTGTTAGGCTGCCTGCTAGATAGTGTGAAACACCTTTGTTTGTACTTATTAGCTATTTATATATCTTTTTTAAAGATTCCAAGTATATGTACAGTTATTTTGGTGGTTGTCTTCTCAATTATTGAGCTGTAGGAGCTCTTTTAATGTTGGATACAATTTATGTATCTCAGTATTTCAGATTAATTCTTTCATTCTGTTACTTGATTTTTCATTTTTCTTAATGGTGTATTCTGAAGGACAACAGAGGTTTTTAATTTTCATAGAGACACATCTTTGCTTTCTGAAATAATCTTAATTTTTTTCTGAGTAATCTTTGCTTGACTCAGCATCATAAAGGTATGTTCCTAAATTTCCTTCTAAAAATGTATAGCTCTGGCTTTTGTATTTAAGATTTGAAATTATTTTTGTGTCTTTTAGCCCTTCTACTAAGTTCAGTACAATAACTGACAGGCTCATCAAAAGTCTGTGTACTTTACCCTACTCTCAACAAAGGCTGTCCTTCTGTGGTGGGAGTGTTGCTCTGTCCATCCTACTGCCAACCTCAGCAGTTATTCTCTTATTCTATTCCTCTGGAATTTGGTATTTGAAATACATTCAGAATCTACAGTTCATTTATGTCGTTAAAGAGCAGTATGTATGAGTTTTACCTGGATATGCCCTGTCATTGTATTAAGAATAAAGATTGCTAATGTCCTTTTATAGCCCAACTATTACTATAATTTTCACTCATCCAACTTAAATTTCAAAAAATGGAAGACTTGTGAAGAATACCAATAGCATATGAGAATAAAATGTAATCATGAAGGATAAATTCTACAAATAAATCATATATAACCACAGCAAAAATAGATGTGAGAGAACAATGTATTTAAACTCTATTAACAATATCCTAGAGATTACATAAATGAAAATTTAGTCTTAAAGCAAATATAAAATTTCTAAAAAATGAGCAATTATAGATTAAGAGATGTCTTTAAAATTAAGTATTATTATTCTTAATTGATGAAAATGTTTAAAAATATTGTAAATCTCCAGAATAATGAAAAGTGAATATTTAGTAGAAATGAGTGGACTATAGTAGGTCAATGTAGGACTTCATCTCATTTAAAGGACATCTAGAGATATAGTAGATGAAGTTGGAAAGTTGGGGGCTTGTTTACTAAAGAAATTTTAATTTGAAGTTTAGCATTTCAAATTAAATGTTATTTAATTTGAAGTAAAACTAGGTTGAATTACATATCATGAACCACTTGACATAAATAAGAAGTAAACAAATACTAATATGTTGTCTTTAATTTTTAAGATGCTAAGAATGAAAGGACCTGAAAAACATTTGAAAGATAGGAAGAAAAGAAAACCTCATAAAAAAAGAGATGATTTTAATTTAATTTTAATTGGATTATTTTTATTGAAGTAATTTGAACAAAAAATGGAAATATTAATATCATTATCAAAATGGAAATATTAAGATTTTCCTTCCAGATTGCTGCAAATGCCATGAATTTATCATTTTTGATAACTAAGTAATATTCCTTTGTGTGTATATACCATCTTCTTGATCCACTCCTCTGTTTTGGGATACTTACATCATTTATTATATATGTTGGCTGTTGTAATAGTGCTGCAATAAACACAATAGTGCAAGTTTCCTTTTAATTTAGAGATTTTGTGCCCTTTATGTGGATTTCTAGGAGTCGAATTGCTGGGTTGTATGTATATTCATTTTTTTGTCTTTTGAGAAAGAGCAAGAAGGGATTATGCTAAGCAATATAAGCCAGAAGGAGAAAAAGAAATATCATATGGTGTAAATTACATGTGGAATATAGGGAGACCAAACAAAGGATCAGACAAAGACAAACATTAAAACCATCCCATCCTGAAAGCTGACCACTGATTTTAGGCACCCAGTGGAGGAGGGGCAAGAGCTGGCAAGTGGGCACTTTGGTGATAGGAGACCTAAGATCCTCAGGGGAGAAATCCTATACTGTCAAAACAGTATAGAAATCCTATATTGTCAAAAACTGTAAAGCAAGCATAATTCAAATATAATAACAAAAAGTATTTTAAAATATTATAAGAAAATATTCCCCCCCTGAGATTAATGAAAGAAGACAAAGACTTAGGACATCACTCAGCATTATAAGAATAACCAAAAAGGAATAGAACAGTTGGAAAAAGAAAAACTAAGTCAAAATACTTACATTTCATAGAAAGAATGAATAGATTATATCCTAAAATGTAACTTGTGAGAGAAATATTTAATCATTAAAAGAAACAGTGAGATTCTGCGAGAGAACTGAGCCCAGACCCAGGTAAATACAATTGGTTCCCTTTGGGAAGTCCAAGTGGGGAAAGTGAAGAGGTCATCTGTTGTTTTTACATATAAAACTGCCTTCTGCTTTGTGTGTCTATTCTTTCAGAAAAAAACATTTGAAAGAAAGATTCTATCTTTTCTTCTAGTAGATTGGTGTGCGATGATCCTGATTTTTTATATTTTGTATTTTTTTTATATTTTATCAAAGTCTACAGTGTTCAAAAAATACAACTGTGAATCTTATCTAAATATATAACATACATATCAAGAGTTTATTCAACGCATTAATCAATGAGAATAATAGGAAGACAGCAAAGCTGGGTCAGAGAACTTTTAAAGGAACAGAATAGCCTTTGACTGGAAAGAAAGTTGTTTGGAGATGAATTGTAATTAGAAACAAAACGTTAAGTGCTAAAGAGAAATTGGACTTAACTTGAAACAATCTTTTGTACAATCTACATGTTAACACCTATGTTCTCAGGGGTTGATCTCTAATGAATAATACGTGGTAAAGTCAAACAGCAGTGTATTCTCATACTGGGCTATACAATCTTTCTGTAGTTTATTCACCTTAGAAACAATTCTCTTGATTACCAAGTTTTAGAAATCATCTGTTTCTAAAAAAGGTTCAGATTTTATCTCCTGGAAGTTTCTTTGACCCTCTTTGCAACATTCTTCTCTTGCCTACTTTGTGTTTTCACACCTTGCTTCTATTATAGCACAAACAAATTTGAAATAGTTAGTTGTTCCTTTCAAGTCTTCCAGGCAAGGGCCTGGTACATAACAAAATTTCCAGATATTTGCTGTATTTGTGTTTTAACTTGAAAATGTTATTGGGTATCTTTATAACCAGGGTGTCTTTACAATGCAGAGGGGAAAGGGAGGGAGTGAGGGAGGAAGGGGAAGAGAGAAGAAGAGAGGGAGGGAGAGGGGGGAGGATAAGGGGAAAAGGGGAGGGAGGGAGGAGGAGAGGGGGGTAAAGGAAGGGAGGGAGAGAGGAAAAAGATCAGCAAGCAGCTAGTCAAAGTGAAAAGCTGAAATCACCTGCAAAATGTGTTGATGTGGCAATTTGCAAGTTGTTTGGTAATAGCTGGGAGAAATTCTTTCCTTTAATGCAGCTGAATTCAGATGTTTAAGGATATAGAATTTATTTAGAAATCCTGCCAGGTTAAAAGTCCAATCTCTGAAGATTGGACTGAAGTCCAATCTCCTTCTAATACATGTGCCAACCTTTCCCCTTAACCCCAAACATACTTCTGCTGGACACAAAAAGGGAAATTTCTGGGAGAATATGCCATCTTGCTTAATTTATACCCGAGGCTAAGAGATGGTGGCACTTAAACTGTTTTAAAACCCATATTCATAAACCTTTCTTTTCTGCTTCTGGAACATTCCCTCTCCCATTCAGACCAGGTGCAAATGAGGTAGGACAGGAATGCTGCACAAAGGTTATAGCCCCTCACTTTCCTTACCTAGGAGCTCTAAAACAAAACAAAACAAAACAAACAAACAACAACAACAACAAAAAAAAAAAACCCAGTTATGAACACTCCAGAAAAAGGGAATCCATTCCCTGGCAGTTTAAGGCTATCTCACCCTGGGTGCCACTAATTGTAAAATTTCCCTATCTTATTTAACCACCACAATGGTAGAGGCCAATGGTTTTGTGAAAGAGAACTGGTCAAAACCTGTTCAGAATCCCACTATGATGAAAAAAATGTGGTACATATACACAATGGAATATTACTCATCAATTAAAAATGACAAATTTGATGAATTTATGGAAACCTGGATGTACCTAGAAGAAATCATTCTAGCAGAAACGAGCCAGATGGAAAGGGACAGAAACCAAATGAAACTGCACAAGGGGAGAATGGGAACCAGCTGGAGCGGGTGGGAAGGGGAGGTGGTGGGTGACCCCCAGGGACTGAAATGATGTGAAATATAGATAAATAAATAAATTAAATTAAAAAAAAAAGAATCCCACTATGAGCCCCTGTCTCTCAAATTAACCATTTGTATCAGCCACCCTAAGACCCAGGCTTCATTCTCCTGAATCTTCATTCTGCCTGAATCATTCACTTTCACCTACTATAAAGCTTCATTTCTAACTCACTATTCTGATTCCCCCATGAATTCCTTCCTGTATAGCACTCAAGAACCAATGGGCCCCAGTGCAAATACAGTCAAATACTCAGCAACCCTGGGCCCCAGTGCAAATACAGTCCTTGGAAAGTGGGTTACCTCTTATTTTGACCTGTTTTGAAGAATGTTTGGGGTTTCTGTCCAACCTCAAGAGTCTAAAAAGTCTTGTTCTAAGGAGAATAGAAACAACTGGGCCTACATCAAACTAAAAAAAAAAAAAAACTTGTGCAAGGCAAGAACTGAAATCAACTAGGCAGCCTACTAAGCAGGAGAACATATTTTTACCCTATAGAGCTGACAAGGGGCTGATAACCAAAATCTACAAAGAACTCACACCTCAACAACCAAACTATTTTAAAAAAAATGGCCGAAGAACTAAATAGGCATTTCCCCCCAAAAAACATACAGAGGAACAACAAGCACAGGAGAAAGTGCTCTTCATCACTTATTAGCAGGGAAATGCAAATCAAAATTAAAAAGAGGCATCTCTTCACAGTATTCAGAATTGCCCACAGGTGCTGGTGTTGGTGTGGTGAAAAAGGAACCCTCAGATACTGTGGGAAGGTAGACTGGTCCAGCCCCTATGGAAAACAGTATGAAGGATACTAAAAGCCCATCTACCAAATGATCCAGCAATTCCATGCTTAGGTATCTACCTGAAGAATGCAAAAGCCACTAATTAATAAGGTTATATGTACTCCTATGTTCACTGCAGTACTATTTACAATAGCTAGGTTATAGAATTAATGCAAATGTTTAAAGACAAGTAGGTGAGTGGGTCAGGAAGATGCGGTCTATATAAATATCAATGGAATACTACTCAGGTATAAGAATAGATCAGCTGGTGTCATCTGCAGCAATATGGGTAGATTTGGAGAGGACCATGCTAAGCTAGGTAAATCAGAGTAGAAAGACAAATACCACATGGTATCAATTGTATGCGGATGGAATATGGAGAAACAATTTAAAGGGTCAGATAAAACCAAACCAAAAAATAAACCCTAGAAATCCGATAATAAAATTGAGTCTATCAGGATCAGGGTGAAGGCAGAAAACAATGGCGGTCTTCAGGGTCTACCCCCTTTCCTATGCTTCCCCTCATTATTTGTACCCCTTCTTTCTGGAACTTCTTGTGCTTCCTCTAAGCCATCACACAGTCACCTGCAGCTTCTGCCCCCTGCTTTGAGTGTTTTCTTCCTCCAACCCACATTATTGCTCACAATTTAGTGAACTTTAGTACTCCTATCCAGGTTCCACTTACACTGTAATAAGCCTGCTTATTACACTGTAATAACCTCCACTGTGCTGTTTCCTGCCCCCTGATTCACCATGTGCCAGAACCCCATCTTACCATGTGTACTGAATCCTAAAGTACCATTTTATATTGGATTAAATGTCTCCTTTTTTTAATTTTTTTAAAAAATTTAAAAAAAATTTTATTTATATATATTTCACATCATTTCAGTCCCTGGGGGTCACCCACCACTTCCCCTTCCCACCCACTCCAGCTGGTCCCCATTCTCCCCTTGTGCAGTTACATTTGGTTGACCATATATTAGTGAAACCATTTGGTTTCTGTCCCTTTCTATCTGGCTCGTTTCTGCTAGAATGATTTCTTTTAGGTACATCCAGGTTTCCATAAATTCATCAAATTTGTCATTTTTAATTGATGAGTAATACTCCATTGTGTATATATACCACAACTTTTTCATCCACTCATCTGTTCTGGGGCATTTGGGTTGTTTCCATGTTCTTGCAATTATAAATAGTGCTGCAATAACATCTGAGCACAGGTGCAATAACATCTGAGCAACATCTGAGCACAGGTGTCCTTTTGTACCCACATTGAGGTCTCCTTTAGGTAGATTCCCAGAAGTGCGACTGCTGGGTCAAATGGTAATTCCATTTTCATGAGTTTGAGGGTCCTCCATACTGCTTTCCATAGTTGCTGGATGAGTTTACATTCCCACCAGCAGTGTAGGAATGTTCCTTTCTCTCCACATCCACGCCAGCACTTGTTGTTGCCTGTTTTTTTGATGTGGGCCATTCTTACTGGTGTAAGGTGCTATCTCATTGTGGTTTTGATTTGCATTTCTCTGATTGCTAGTGATATTGAGCAATTTTTCATGTGCCTGCTGGCCATTTGTATTTCCTCTTTGGAGAAATGTCTTTTTAGTTCTTCTCCCCACTTTTTGATTGGGCATCTTGTTTTGTTTTTGTTTAGTTGTGTGAGTTCCTTGTAGATCTGTGTTATTAATCCCTTATCACTCTTTTGGAGGGCGAAAATTTTTTCCCATTTGGTTGGGCTTCTTTTAGTTTTTTCTGTTGTCTCCTCTGCTGTGCAGAACCTTTTTGGTTTGATGAAGTCCCATCTGTTTATGTTTTCTTTCAATTTTTTGCCTTCTGCAGATGATTCCAGAAAGGGATTTCTGAATTATACTTCATGGAGGGTTTTGCCTATGTTTTACTCTATGTATGTTATGGTTTCAGGTCTGATATCTAAGTCTTTTATCCATTTTGAATTAATTTTTGTACATGGTGTGAGAGAGATGTCTTGGTCCATTTTTTTGCATGTCTTAGTCCAGTTTTCCCAGCACCATTTGTTGAAGAGACTCTCTTTGTTCCAATGTAAGTTTTTCCCTCCTTTGTCAAAGATTAATTGGCTATATGTGTGTGGCTTTATTTCCAGGTTCTCAATTCTGTTCCATTGGTCTAATTGTCGGTTGTTGTACCTGTACCAAGCCGTTTTAAGTATTATGGCTTTGTAGTATAGCTTGAAGTCTGGAATAATTAGTCCTCCATTCTCTCTTTTTTTGGAGAGGAAGTTTTTTGATGTCTCCTTAATGAACAGAATGATGTTTATCTTGCTCAATAGTTTGATCATCAAACCAGGTACACTTACCAAATTAGAACTCCAGGGAACCTGAAGCAAATGGTGAAGGCAGTCAATTGTTTGACTGATTTATTCCCAGTCAAGCAGTTTAATACCTGATTGATTTACTTTAAACAATATCTTAATTTTTCTTGCTAACCAGGTTAAAACCACCACTATAGGATTTGACCAATCCATATAAGAGGGATCCAGAACGTGCAGTTTGGAACCCAAGTGACCTCTTCTCCTCAGCAGGTGTTAACCTCCCATTTTCTGAACAATCAAGCCATGGAAAGATATAGTCTGTCCTCAGCACCTGTGGCATGCACTGATGCCCAGCACTGCAGCATGCAGCATGCAATAATTCCTTCAAATTTCTTCCTTCCCCTTTTAAAGACTTTTCAAATGCCCTCTTTAGAAAAGTAGTCTTTCAAGAACTTCCTCTGCTTGCACAACTTGCTACAAGTAATAAGCTATCCTTTCTTTGACAAGCTTGGTTTCAGTCTATTGGGGGCACATCCTAGGGGTAAGCCCCTTGAGTTGGGAACCATAGTGTCACACACAATCACAGAAAAACTTCTTAAATGAGTTTTTTCTTGACCTTGAGTTAGCATTTCCTCTGGTAACCATAGAATGTTGTCAGAATGTGGCATTTTGTAAGGGGAGAAATTGTAACTTCCCCAGATGTGCTAGTGGGTGGTGATTTTTTGAGTCTGTTAGTCGTATATCCTGAAAGAAGAGATAGTCCCCTACAGTCCATGCAGTGATTTTGCTTTTAATTTTAAAAAATTTTTTAAAATCTTCTTTTGCTTTCTCAAAGATATATTATTAATTATGTGTATTTTTCCTGAAAGGCTCTCCCTGTTCTTTAATTTTCTTTTGTGACATAATGAAGACCTGAACAAACTCTCAAAAACTTGAATATATATATGATATTGAAGATATATATGTATATATACAATATCTTCAGCAAATACATGCATCTATATACATCTCTCTCTCTCTCTCTCTCTATATATATATATATATACACATATATGGTCTGATTTCATGTATCCTAATGATGAAAAGATGTGCACTTCAAGGGCTCCTGACATAGCTGAAATAGTAAACATGAAGCCCTCAGTAGTTAAATATTTTTAAAGGAAAAAACAAATCTTTTCATTACTCTGCCTTTAAACCAGGAATAGTAAAGAACATAAACCATTCGGTAAAACAGTAATATAAATCTAGACAAGTATTGACCAGCCAAAGGGAGTGAATATTCAAGGGGAAGAAGGGGAGGCAGAGAGGGAGACTGAGAGATCAAAGAAGTTCCTGTTGTAACCCCTTGTTTCTTTCTCTCTCTGCTCCAATTAGTGATGCAGAAAATGAAGTCCCAATAATTTCAAATATTGCTTACTGAACATCAAGACTTATAAGGGTGTGCTAACAATGAGAGAGCCTAAATGCATATAGTGGTCACTTCCCACAGTCAGGATTGTATACTTGAGTCATTCTAATTAAGCATCCAGTGTGTAGTCACTAGACACATACAACTAGCAAATGTTTAAAATGTCCATGACAAATCTAAGTGGAGATGTGCTGAAAGTATAAAACAAGCAGAGGATTTTCAAGACTTGTTATATAAAAGGATGTAAGGTATATCTAATAATTTTAGCAGCTTTATTGAGATATAACTCCCATAATGTATAATCCACCTATTTCTAATATATTAAATATTGATTACATGTTGAAATGGTAATATTTTTGATGTATCAGTTTAAAAATATATTATTAAAACTAGCCTTCCCTTCCCTTTTTACATCTTAATAGGACTGCTTAAAAATTAAAAGGAAATATGTCTCACATTATATTTCTGCTGGCAGCAATGACTTGGATGATGGCTTATGAGTATATGATTTGAAGAAACTGCAACCAAACTGAGTTGGCCAATTAATATAGATCCTTTTCAAAAGTGGTGTCCAGGGGGGGTAGTTTGATTCTGGTTTTTGCCAAAAATGTGTCAGGAAATTTCTGCATCCCTGAGATTGTTAGGGAATGATTTAGCCTTTCCCCCAACCCCCACGCCCATTCATACATGACTTCTGTGTTCACAAAGAATCTGTCATCAAAACCCTGTCTGGTTCTGTTGGAAGGAAAATGCACCCAGACCATATAGATGCACTTTATGGCAGGGGGCTTCCCAGAGACTGGGGCCATACATACCACTTCCCTTTCAGTCAGTGCATGACCTCTGGGCCCTGCTCAGAAAATAACTGCAAACAAGGAAGCCTGTCACCTTACACAAATACTAACTCAAAATGGATTGAAGACATTGGATATGGGACATAAAACCACAAAATCCATTGAGGGAAAAATAGACAAACACTGCACAATAGTAGCATGAGAAATATCTTTAGGAATTAATCTCCAATGACAAGAACACCAAAGCTAAATGTAAACAAACAGGACTATTCAAACTGCAAAAACTTCCGCTCAGTGAAAGAAAATCTAAATAAAACTCAATGGGAGAAAATATTTGCACATACACATATGACAAAGGACTCATATCCAAAATATATAAAGAATTCATCTAGTTCAACAAAAATAAAATAACCTAATTTTTAAAAATGAGCCAGAAAAGCTAAATAGACTCTTCTCCAAAGAAGACATACAAATTACCAACAGGCAACATGAGAAAGAAATGCTCATCATCACTTACCCTCAAGGTCATTTACTTATCCTGTAAATTAAAAATAGGAGATGCCAGCTCATACCTGCATGGCCCAGATTACAAAGAGCAGAAAGAACAGGTGTTGGAAAGGATGTGGAGAAAAAGGAATCCTTATGTTTTTGGTGGGAATAGTCCCTTATTGTAAAACAGTATGGTGGTTCCTCAGAATATTAAAAATAGTCGTACTGTATGACCCAGCAATTCCAACTCCTAGATAATTGCCTAAAGAATATAAAATGTTAATGTGAAAAAAATCATGCATTCCTATGTCCTTTACAACTCTCTTTGCAAAGGCTAATTTATGGAAACAACCTAAGTGCCAAATGACAGATAAATGGATCAGAAATGTGGTATAAATGTGAGTGTGGGTGTTTATATATGCACACACATGATGGAATACTGCTTAACTATACAAAAGGGTAAACCTTTGCCATTTATAATGACATGGGTGGAAATGAAAACAATAATGCTGGAGGAAATCAGGAGAATGAAAACACCTGATTGTCACACTTATACATGGAATATAGAAAAACATAACAGAAGATCAGTCAAAATCAAAACAAAAGTAAACTCAAAAATTCACTATAAAGCTGAGACAACCAAAGGGAAAAGGTGACAGTAGAAGAGGGAGAGGAAGGAAGATCAGTCAAACTTGGTGGAGGACTAATGGGGCACTGACCTTGGGCAGGATGTGAACGCGTAAGTTTGTAGATTTATACCTATGGCTCCCAAAGACACAGTGATATAAGTTTCATCTCAGTAAACATAGTTTGAGATAGATAATGATCTTGACAGGTTTTAGTGGGATCTTAGTGGGCAGATTAGAGAGGAAAATGGTACAATCTCCATTTTCTCAAAATGTAAAACTCAGTTGGTCCAAATAAATCAGCATTTATGGCAGCTAACTTCCTAGATCATGGCTAAATGCCGTTACCAGGATGTAGGGATTCTCCAGCCTCTGATCAGTGTCCCTGCTGGAGTGCAGCCTCCTGTTTACTCTCTGAACTGACATCCTTTACTCTTGCCATGAGTCATTTATAAATAACCTCCTAAAGGAACTACTACAGTGAAGTAAATCAAGAATTTTTTACTTTCAGCAAAAATCAAGACTTTGGTTACTGTTGGTCATATATGGAAATCAAGAATTTGATGGGGTTTTTTCAATGTGGACCTTGTTTTATACAACTCATAGAGCTGCACTTGCATTTTCTTTTACTTTCTCCACGAAGGAGAGTAATTAGAATCAATTCTTTAAAAAAAATGTAATCTTTAATATTTTAATCTGGTAATCTTGGACAATCACAACTCTCCCAGATTCAGATCCTTGCAAGATTGTATTTTAATATCTTTATGCTTCACGGGATCTTGGCAGAGTAGTCTGAGGGCATATGGGTGGATGACCTTGGTGGTCTTGGTTTGGCTAATACTGTAGAGGGCAAATAAAATGTTACATTTGCACACTTGAATGCCCAATTAAATTAATCTCTGCACGAAGTCCCTTTCCTGAGTTTTTCATCAGTACTGGGAGTAAGTCCAATGTGCAGCCAGATCTGCAGACCACTGCTTTTAGGAATATCTGGCCCAATTGTTTGAAATACTTGTAGTGAGGCGAAACACTCTTTTGTACATAGCATTCTCTGGTATCTCTGTAAAGTCCTACTGTTCTCTAAAGCAAGACAGGGCACCAACCTGCCCTGCTCCTTGGTCCGTACCACTAAAGGGTCCCCTTGTGGCTATTGGGGAACTACAGAACTTCTTGGATCACTGATTGAAAATCTCTGATCTCATCTGAAATCCTACTTTTTTTTTTTATCCTGTAACTTATGACTGACTTGCAGTAACTTATGAAGAATATTTTTTTTCTTTTCCCATGGCCTCTCCTAACTAACTCCACTCCTCCCATTCCCTTAACCCCCCATTGAGAGGATTGTAGATAGTTGAGGAACAGAAATATAATTTAAGCCTAATGTCTTGAAATAGAGAAATGTCCCTCACTCTTACTACCTGGTCTTCTTCGGACATCCCAAAGCCCAGGGTGGCAGTAAGGAAGACAACTTAGAACTCCCTAAATATCAAATATTGTTGGTGGATAGAATAAATAATGAGTGACAAATATATATGCTACCATTTTTCATATGTTTGCAGATGACACTGTGACTAATGGAAAATAAATTAATTTTTAACTGATTATATTGCATCCTACCTTTTTGTCATTATGCATTTTATCAATCAATAATGACAATATCAATAACCCTTACTGAGCATATACTATGTGCCAGATGCTGCATTTAATGCTTTTATGTGAGTATTTTGTTCAAGCATCATAAGAATCCTAAAAGGAAAGGATTATTAATGACCTCTGTGTGAGAAATATAGAAAAGAGTTTAAGTAAGTAGGTCATTTTTATATAACAAAGGCTGTCTGACTTAAAATTGTGTCCTTAACCACCCAATACAGCTGTCCCTTAACAGATAACCAACACAAGCATATTTTTCTCAGCAATCACTTTTTGTAAAGGAGTATTTATTTCAGGAGAGCGCACTATTACAGTCTTTCTTCATGGTTCCCCTTATGTTTCCCTGGTTTGTCAGTGAGTTTAGCACATAGCTCAACCGTCCTTTTAATGAAGGGATTCAAATCCAATGTCTACCAGGATAAGGTAGGATCTGCTAACAAGAGATATGAGCAAAGTCTGCAATTTAAACATGTTTCAGAGTCTATGTCACTATCCTGTTTTTCTGAAATGTGCTGCTCTCAGAGATCAGCCCCTCTCCTTGCAATTTTCAGAAATGTAGCAAGAAAAGTATTTCTCTATTAAAATAGAAGATCTTCACAAGATTTACATAGATGTGGTCATGGACAGTAAACTCCAATATCTGGGAGACAGTAGGGAGTGATTGGGTCTGGGGTAGCTTGAAATATACATCTTCCCTCTAAATGGAGTGGCCAGTAATTCAACTCTAAAACATTGTAGTTCGTTATGTGTAATTCCTTTGTTGGTTTTCAGGAGCATTTGAAAAATTAGACATTTATGTGAAATTTTTGTTGATTTAATTTATGTAAAAATACCGAGAGATCAAACAAATTATGTTTTTAATCTCATTCTGTCCTTGGGCCACCAGGTCACAGCTTTTATTTTCAATGAAGAAGAAACAAACAAAAAACAAGTAGTAGAAGACAAGGCAGACCTAGCAATTTTGTGATCAAAGCCTAGAATCAAAATACACACTTTTTGCTTCTGCATGATTTCTGCACCATCCAACACCTCAGCTTCTCAGCAGCTCTTTGCAGGGTCAGTGAGTCTCTGATGGAACCAAGGGACTCTCCTCCCGCCTTGGGGACTGACTCCTGCCTTTTTGCCAGTGACCAGCAAAGTGGAAGTGGCTGTGGGCCTCCTGCCAAGCTCAGTTCCTCATTAATTTGATGAACTCTTCAATATGCAGAGAACAAGCAGCTTTGCTGCAGAGGCAGATGCCTCAAGATACAAAGGAACAGTGGGTTGTGTATCATGATTTTCTTCCCATGGTGGGAGAACCTTCCATGAAACTTTGACAAAACTCAATTGACCATCAAAATTCTACCCAGTGCATCAAATGTATGTTGACCTTTTTCACATTTACCAGGCTATCTACTCTGTTTTCTAGTAGTGTATTAGCTTTCCTTGGAAAACTTCTGGAAGATTCTAGAAGTGTTCTACAGATATTGTAATATGACACCTTTGTGTTCAAATAAGTGAACTGAGGCCTAGAGAGGAGAGAGAAGTTACCAAAGTTACTCAGCAAAGTTAATTGGACTAGAACTAACTCTCCTTGCTTGTCGTTCATTTTCTGGGGTTCCCAGGTCTAGCTTGCTGGAGAATTCACAGAAACATTAAAAACACAGCTGTGCCACTCATCCCAGGCCCCTGAATTAGAATTCTAAGGATGAGAACAAAGGATATGTATTACTTCAGGCCCCTGGGACATTGAAGGTAGTCCTTTCATGGACACAGGGGTTTGAATCACTGACTATCCTTTGGATCCCTTTCCCAGCAGGTTCACAATTGAATTCCCAGGCACATGTTCCTAGTAGAATCCTTGATTTTTCACATTGCTTAGTCAAGTTTGTTTCCAAGGCAGACTGGTTTGCTTTTATGTTCTGAGCCTAATTCCAGAAAGTAGAAATTGTCACACTTTCAGAGAAACAGTAATATTGCCATGGATCCCTGATGCTTGTCAAATTTTAGTTAAAGTGTGCTCAAAGATTTATTGCATTTGCAATTCTAAATGACTATGTGAGCAACATTTCCCAGATCTCTCTCTAAGGCAAAAATAATGGAAATATATCAAACTTACTAGAAGGCAGGTTTTTGATAAGATGCTTAACTTTAGCCTCTGGAACTTTTGTTTTCTCTAGCCATGGATCAGTAACTGTCATCAATGAGTAATAATGATTAAGTCAGCCAGTAGAGCTTACTGAGTCCTTCACATGCACTGGACTCAGTGCTTTTACAGACACTGTGTTATGCAGTTCACACATGCACCACTCTCAGGTGTATCATTTTCACAATTATAACTGAGAGAACCAAGATGCAGATGATAAAATTTGCCTTAAAAAATGCAGTTAGACAATGACCTACTTCCTCAGTCTTGAGCATAGGTTTAGAAAGTGCTTTATTTTCTTACTTATTAATTGAGGTAGCTATTGATGTAAGGTTATTTTATGGCCTTGTTCATGTTTTGGAAGAATGAAACTTCTCCCTTCAGATGTACTCACCATACCTCTCCCAGCAACAGAGCACTTATATTCCTTTACTGTAGTCTATAAGAGCATGAACCCTCCCTTCTCCATTCATTCAACTTCCTTCCACTTGGCCATGGACTATGAGAGCATGAACCCTCCCCTCTCCGTTCATTCAGCTTCCTTCCACTTGGCCATGGACATGACAGGTACTGGGCAGTAGTGTTCAGGCAGAGGAAAACATTCTTCCACTTAACATGCAACTAGGAATAGAAACTGTTTTTTGTAGTATATAAATAAGAGATTTTCTTACCTCCTGGTATCTTCTCTAATTGTGGGAGCAAAGCATTCTTTGATAGCTTTATTTTTCTAATACATTACTTTGTAATTTATGCTGCATCACAATGGCTTATGAAAGTGGAACTTTTTACTTGGTCTGTATTAAAAGGAACTCTAATTGTATAATAGGGAAGTGCCTTTGATTGGGTCTTTTGGTTATATAACATTGTTGTTTGATAGGAAATGCAATTATCTTTTCTTGAGCACTTAGGTTTTGGAATTTTGAAATAACATATCAAACTATTAACTTATGTGTTTATGTTCAAATGTTGAAGTCATGTGAATCCACTAAGTAATAGCCTTCAAGAATTACATGATAAGAAAGTTGGTTAACCAAATGAACTGAATCCCATGTGTATTTTAGTTCTGAATCATGGTATCATTTTAACAACAACAAAAAAGATCTTGCTGTGATGTATGAAGTCTAGCTTCAATTACACGAATTTGACAAATTTTTTAAAACTGAGAAAACATAGATTTACAATGCCCTATATGATTTAGAAATATAGGCTCATATCTTTTCAGATGTGTTACCACATCAAACCCACCACCAAGGTTCTCCATAATTCTCCACCACAGTCATTGGAATCCCCTTTACACCCTAATATACACCCTCATCCTCTCTGGTAGCCTTTATTCTACATTCATACTTTTAGGGTCTGGTATTGATGTGGTTCTGCCTGACCATTTTGTATTTCTTCACTCCCCATTTAAATGGAAAATATATCGATCATGGGAATAAACCAATCAATAAAAACAAAACAAGGAGTTTGAACTTCATGAAAGGCATTTCTCCTTGGTTACTTCATTGTCTGTGAAACTTCTGATGCTCCTTTCCCATGATAGGAAAGATCTAGGCCTTGGGTTTTGCTTGTTTGGACACTAAAATTTTGTTCATGTGTCATTCTCTAGTCAACCATTTCCACATCTTCAAAACAAGGTTCACTGCATAGTCTCTGAGACTCTTCCTTTCTCTGGCCTTCCAGCTATCCCCATCAATGCTGTTTGCCTTTTCCCAGTTGGGGACAGATGGCTATTTTTTCTGTGGTGTCAAATTGGTCAGAGAAGAAAGTTTCCTTTATTGCTCCATCATATGAATCAAGACATAGATGGCACCCAGGGTGAGAATGCAGGAGAATGCTGAGAGAAACCTTGGAGAGTATAGTACTCCAGCAACAATAGAGAGTGATAACTGCTCCCAACTGCAAAGCAGCAGGACAAGGGGGTCCGAGTAGAAGAACCAAAGCCCACTAAAGCCCACTGTCCTCCTGCACTATCATCTCCTATCAGGCTGCATGGTGACTTCAACCCACTGGAAGTGTTATGGACTAGAACACACACCGATGAGGCCCCATTTAGAGGAGCCTCCCAGGGCTGCAGGTCCAATGGTAAAGGCAAGAGTCAACCTGAATACAGAAGAGTATGTAAAGAAAATTAAAATGTCATCTCAAAAAATGGGGAAAAAACCGTTAATACTATTTATTTTGCTAGTATTTAGCAGATACTGTAAATGAGAACCCTGGAAGAGACTCTTAAGGCATGCTAAAATGATGGGCACAACTCCAATTGAAGTCTCCTAGATTTGACAGCAAGTTTCTGTCTTCTGTAGCTGCTATGGTTGTGCTTCACACCATTTTTCTTCAATATATGAATATGAGCTTTTTTCTCTTAACTATTCAAGGTGAATACTAGTCATCAGAGTTTGCAGAAGCAGCATGTTGACTAGAAGGTAATGAAGTGTGGTGTTTCCATCACAGCACCACTCCCTTCCACACCCTGAACAGCTTCTCAAGAATGGCCCATGCGTCCCCATATTTGGCATCATTATTTGGAAGATTGAGTAACTACTGTTCTTTCCACTATCTGTTAAAAATGTTAAACATCAGGGTACAATCAAAAGTATTAGCTATCAATGTTGGGTAAACTCACAAATGAAAATAAGTGAGTTTTACCATTTTCAAGTCCTTTGAGTTGATGGAATAATTTCAACTTTAAATTTTAAATAGATGATCAATTCTTTTTTAGATTGCATGAAATTTTATTTTATTTTAAATTTATTTATATATGTATGTTATATTTATATATTTATATGTATACATTTATATATTTATATATAATATTTATATATTTATATATTAATATTATATATAATATATAATGTTGATATATATTTATATATATATAAATATTAATATATAATATTTATATATATTATATTATATAAAACACATCTTTGTTTTCCCCAGGGATCACCCAACTCCTTCCCTCCGTGATGGTTCCCTCCCATCTTTCCATCTCCCCCCACCCCAGTTGTATACTTTAGTTTGGTTCTTAGCTTGTTTTGACTTTTCCTCCTGTTTTTTTTTGCTTGTTTTTCCTATATCACATATATTAGTGAAACCATTTGGTTTTTGTCTTTTTCTTTCTGACTTGTTTCTGATAATATGAGTTCTTCTAAGTATATCCATATTACAATAAAGTCGTCAAATTTCTCGTTTTTAATTGATGAATAATATTCCATTGTGTATATATATACCACAACTTTTTCATCCAGTCATCTGTCTTGGGAAATTTTGGGTTGTTTCCATGTCCTTGCAATTATAAATAGTGCTTCAGTAAATATCTGAGCACAGGTGTCCCTTTGTACATGCATTGGGATATCTTTTGAGAAGATTCCCAGGAGAGCAATTGCTGGGTCAAATGGTAGTTCATTTCCATTAGTTTGAGGGTCCTCTACACAGCTTTCCATAGTGTCTGGATCAGTTTACATTCCCACCAGCAGTGTAATAATGTTCCTTTCTCTCCACATCCTTGCCAGCACTTGTTGTTGCCCCCCCCCTTTTTTTTTTGATGTGGGCCATTCTTACTGGTGTAAGGTGGTATCTCATTGTGGTTTTGATTTTCATTTCCCTGATTGCTAGTGATATTGAGCATTTTTTCATGTGCCTGTTGGCTATTTGTACTTCCTCTTTGGAAGTACAAATAGTTTAGTTTAGTTCTTCTCCACATTTTTTAAAACTGTTTTTGTTAAGCTGTTTGTTAAGTCTTTGTTTTTGTTAAGTTGTGTGAGTATTGTTAAGTTGTGTGTTTGTGCATCTTTGTTATCAGATTGTTATCACTTGTATGGAGGGGAAAATTTTTTTCCCACTTGTTGGGTTTCTTTTGTTTTTTTTCTGTTGTCTCTTTTGCTGTACAAAAGCCTTTTATTTGATGTAGTCCCAGCTGTTTATGTTTTCCTTCTTTTTATTGATTTTTAATATTAGATTTCTGGCAAGTGAAATAAATCTAGCTACAAATAATAAGAATCATAGACACTATGTATGTAAGTTTCTTCTCCTAACTAATCTTGGAAAGTCTATACCACCTGTTTCAGGAGGGGCTATGTATTTTTCCAGGTTGTAATAACCACTTTTTAATATTTAAATACTGCTTATATAAGGTCAAATAGAATCTACCACTTCTGTTAACAGGTGGTATAAACATTGACTAAGTAAAGTTCATAAACTACAGAGAAGTAAATAAAGACTAAAAGTAACTGATTATCTCTCAACTCCAATAAGGTCACTATATTTTTAAGTATATGTCAAGATTAGTTTTCCTTATAAAATGAATATCCATTGTATCATTTTCACTTAATATATGTAAATATATTTTCCATGTCATTAAATATTTTAAGATGACTGAATGTCTATGAGAATACCTTAATTTTCTCAAGCTACTAAATATATACATTTTTGGAACGGTTTTTGGCTTATCAGAAAAGGTAACATTATCTTTCATCAAACACTCAAGGAAGACTAGAATTTAAGAGATAATCGGAAATTGTAATCATTTAACAAAGAAATAAGTTCTTCAGCAAATTGGTTTTCAGTAAATATTTGAGTTGGTATGATTCACAGCATTAAAAATTAGTTAAGACATATTTTTAATCTTTCCATCAAACTTTTTTGCAAGTATTTCACAATAAGATACAATAATTACATAATGAATAAAGCTATCTGAGAAAAAGAAATTATCATATTAAGCTAAATTTTTAAAAGGTTATAATATAAAACTAGAAGGAAACAAATTTTATTGTTTTTAACAAGAATATAACAGTGCCTAGATAAAAATGTGTTCCAACATCAGTCTTACATCATACACTAATTTAAAATTCCTAAATAATAGATATTTCCAATTTTTCTATTAAAAATAACTTCATATATTGTATTATTTCAAATCATTTATTGAAGTAATAAAGTAAAATTGCCACAGAATTGCATTTCTTTGAAAATATTCTTTGTAGTCTTAAAAATGCTTCTGTAACAATCATATAAATCATCAGCCATCGCATATTAAATCTAATCATTGTAGTATATACATACAACTGACTGCCTCTTAATTATGTGTGCTCTAACTCTGTATTTGTTAGCAAGAGTCACTCATAATTTAAGGTCCTAAGGGGAAATTATAAGTAGTTTTAGTTTCATGATTTTGCCTTCAATAGCATTTATGCCCTTACTCTTTTGCTCATTGAACTTGATATCAGTTTCTTGTCTGTCTCTCATCAATGTGAATTTATCCTCACATAACAAATACTAATTTATCATTTGAAGCTACCCCACTTTGCATTTGCTACATCTTACCTTCCAGCTTCATCTCTTCTAGGTTTTGCATTACCCTCCTGTTACTTAAAATGAATTCCATGAAGCAACAGAACACTTGACCTGAAATTAACAAGAAATGGCTAGCTTTGACTTTATATAGGCAGGGCTAGGTTGGGAGTTTGATACAGGAATTAAGGTCATAGACAAGGAAAAATATATCTTCATACTCTTCTTTAGGCTAGATATCAGCAAACCCTTTTCCATAAAGAGTCAGATAGTAGATATTTTGTGGTCTGTGGATCAACCTTCTGCTCATATAAGAGAATAGCCACAGAAAATATATGAGTAAATGGGCATGACTGGGTTCCAATAAAACTTCATTTGTAAATATAGACAGTATACTGGTTTGACCCTTGATGTGATTTAGTTTAATCCTTGATGTAATCAAAATAAATGACTTCAGCATGTGCATTTTTATTTTTGAACCTCTATAGTTTTTATTTCTAGATGTATCAATATTTTCAAAGAATCAATGTTCATTCATACCCAGGATTGGAGGTTTCTATTTTATACTAAAAATACCCCATTGTCTATTTTATCACAGGGAGGAGACAAGAGTTCATAACAAGCAAAACAAAATCTTCATTTCAGCTTCCAAGTCTGCAGAGAGTACCGATCACTGAGATCAGTACTTTTAATCACTGAGAGATGTTCTCTTTGGATCAGTCCATGTGTTTTTCATGTTATGCTCAAGTGATGGTAATCATCATAAGACACATTTATGTCGTGCTCTTTTCCACGCTCAAGACTAGGGACTGTGTGGTTCATTCATAGTAGATCCCTGGTACCTGGTCAATTCTCTGTAGGATAAAGACCCTGAGACCTTCAGTCAGTTGCCCACTGGCACAGAATGGTGAACTGAAGTAATCATACAAGGCTGGTGATCACATGAAACTCATGCTCTTCTTTATTCACTTTTTAGTTATTCCTCTCATTTCCCCTTTCTGCTATAAAACAAAGAGTGACTGAAACAACTGAGGTGGAGAAACAACTGTATATTTGTATTATAAGTACAAACTTCTTTGTTTTCCATGTCCTCACTTGTCCTTAGTTTTGAACCACAACTATATGTTTTAGCCTCCAGACAAAGAATTTCCAATTTCAATTTCTTAATGATATGAATGAAGCAACTCTTAAAATCTTGACTCACCAAGTTGCATGTATGAAGATGTACTTTTCCTTGTCTATGACCTTAATTCCTGTATCCCTCCCAATCTAGCCCTGCCTATATAAAGTCAAAGCTAGCCATTTCTTGTTAATTTCAGGTCAAGTGTTCTCTTGCTTCGTGGAGTTCATATTAAGTAACAGGCGGTTCATAGCTCAGATTCCCTAGGAAACTGTGCAGTAAAGTTTACCTATGAAAGATTAGCCTAGTGTGGTGAGGAACAAGGATGTGTGAGCCAAGAAAAGCAATAAGCAAATGAAAGTTGGTCAATTACAGAGTTGGCTGGAGTTCTACAGCTGCACGTGAATGCTTCTCTCCCAGTAGTCATGGCTCTGCAGGCCCTTGTCTGGTAGCCTCTCTGGACAGCTCTTTGGGAAACACTTTCCCGGATCCTTTTAGCACGCTTCATTGGGGCTCAGAGTGAAAGAGAGCCTCTTTGATCCCTTGACCTTTGAATGTGGGAGCCTGAGAGGCTGTATCATGGGCCTACCCGAGGCTAAGCTACAGGGAATGTAGGGAGGTGTCACAGATCAGACCCTCATAGTCTTGATAGCTTTCCATTGAACATGTAACCAAGGGGTTGGGAGACAGGGAGGTCTGAGTCAACTTGATGCCCAGCAGCAGATGGTCTACCAATAAATCTTAACTTTTGCCACTAAGTGATCAAATTTTAGACCTTTGATGTTCTGGTTTGTGCTGAGATGTATAGCCACCTTCTTAGGTCCCACCTGGGTCTCTGAAGACAGTGCAAATTATGAGTCCCCTTCATTTTCACCTTGAGCAATATTTGAATTTTCAGCTGCTTCTCTTAACAGATTCTCTCACCTCGTTGGCATATAGATAGTTTCACTGTTTACTAAGTTGCTCTGGATTAGTGGGAGGGAAGCATGTGCACATGAAGACACTGGTGTAGAGTGCATCTAAACATGCTGTCTCTCTAATTTCACATGGGAAATGGACCACAATAGTCTTCTTTGAACTCTTTAAACTAGAATCAATAAGCATGCACATACCTGGCCTCAGGAGGAGGTAGAACAGTAGTTTATAGTTACATCAACTTCTAATTTCCTTGTTTCTTTCATAATTTTTATCAGTCTCCCTCAACACCTACCTACTTTCCCATTTCCAGATCTGACTGGTTGGATGCTGCTGGAGATGGAATATAGTCATGTTTATCTCACTACATATTGTGCCTACAAATTGGAAGTAAAACATGCACTTCTTGTTGTCCACTCTTCTTGAGAATCCAGTTGAGGAACCAGGTCAACTGAGGCCTCTGAGGAATCCCTCAGGTTTCTTAGAGGCATCTCCTTGGTTGGTAGTATCCTGCCTTCAATTTGAGCACATAACAGATGCATCATTAACCCTGCAGTATTCCTCCCACAGAGAGCGCTATTCAGTCCTCACACTTGCTCACTGGGTTCTGTCCAGCACATACAACTCCTGTTGGGTGAGCTTATAAAATGGCTTTGCTTATTCTGATCTCAGATACTATATACAATTGGCTCTTTATACTGAAGTTTACTCTGTTAGCACAAAGACATGTCCAAACATCACTCAACAAACTTTCAGAAATAAGTACAAACTGAAACCAAGGTATGGAACCTACCACTGCTGTTTTCAAAAGAAATAATTACATTTTTTTGCACATCTGAACTTGGCTTGCCTTGGAAAATGGCAGGGAAGGAAAGCTAATACAATTTGAAAAAAAAAAAATGACTAAGATGAGTCTATTTACAATCCTTGCAGCTTCTAGAGCTGAGAATTTAAATATAGCCACAAAGTCACCCATAAATATAAATGCTTATGTATTTGGGCAGAAAAGGGGAGCTGAGAGTCATTTTTGAACTTGCGGCTCAATGTTTTTCTTGTTGGAATAAATATTGATGCTCAGGTTGACTGTATTGAAAATTCTATCAATTTTTGAACAGACTTCATATTCTCATTTTATTGGATTTTTAATCCACAAGAAATGAATTTTTTTCTCCTTTTCTTTGCATTTTCAGCATTGTTCCCACTAGCACCCTTATAGCTCTCTTGATGAAATGGCAGTGAACCCTGATATCAGCGTCCCTGCCTTGCAGCAAAGGAGCCCACATCCCTAACTATCTGTGCCCTGCTCCTGCCCAGACTGGAAATAGCAGAATGGCAGACTTGGAAATGCCTCCCATTTATATTCATTTGGTATTTGGTTCTAGTCCCAGATATGGATGGGTTTTGAATTTTATTTCCAAGTCAATATTGAACTCAAAATGTCAGTCTTTTATAGAGGGTACATTTTAAGTAAGCATTACCTTTCTGGTCTTTTCAATATCAAATCAAAACACACTGGCATATGCAAGTACATGGTGTGCTAAAATGTGCTAGGCTTTCCAAGTGTCATGGAACTAGCTCTCCAAGGTCTCAGATTATTTGAGGAGGCAAGACATGTATAACTGTGTTTCTGAGTTCTTAAATAACTCAAAGCTTGGAATAACTGATGTACAAATCACTTTCCTTAATTTCCTCCTCCTGGAAAATTGAATTGATAATGTTTCTTAGAGTGGTGCCAATTAAATGAAATAAAATGTGTGAGTATACTTGACCAGGGCCTAAAATACAATAATTGCTCTCTATATATTTTACCTGCATGCTTATGAGTGTACACACATACATGTGAATGTATATATATATATGGCCATATCTAGAGTTCAAAATGCATGTACAATTGTATGTATAAATGCATGTATAATTGTAAAATGTAAATGTTATACTTTGTATAATGTAAATGCATTAGGACAAACTGGAATTATCTAGACCAATCTAGACCAAGAATTTGCTTCTGGATCTAAGACCTAAATGGGAGGGTCCCAGACAAATAATGGGCCTCTGTAGGCAATAAAAAAGAGAGAGTGGATGTTGGTAGGAGTATACCTGTATTTTTTAATTCAGAAGACCTCACAAATAGTAAAGACTTAAGTGTCAACTTACATTAACACAAGGACTTCAAGAGTCCAAAGGGAAGAAGTTTCTGAGGCTACTCTTTTGCAGATTCCATGCAGGTAATAGAAATTTAGTTGGGTTATTAAAATGGTTTGCAATAAGAACAGAAAGAAGAGATGCTATGGAAATTTTAAATTATAACACATATCTTTGAAGTTCCATCTGCTATTTAATCTTATCACTCAACATTATGTGAAATAAAAACTCTAAGGTCTAATCTCTTTTAGAGATACTCAATTTTACACTGTGCTCTTTGTGACCACTTTAATACTTTCTCACTTGACTTTAGGAATTTATTTTTGTGTTATCACAAAAGCAAGATGTTGGAGCCCAGCTGCTTCAATCTATCCAACAAACACATTACCTGTTGTGTGAAACCTGTTGCTTGTCTGGTTGAATTCCTGTACAGCTAGTGAACTTTTAAGTATGCCCCAGAACTGAATGCACTGACAACAGTTGCCTTCAACTTTTGTATGCAGGTAGGTATCTTTATTTATGGAGAAAAATAGACTTCAAGCTTGGAAAGCTATAGGTATATTATTTAAGGAAGACATACTGTGAGTTTGTTCTGCTTCCTGTTTTGATGATATTTCATGATTATCAACATTTAGTCATAGATATTTTTAAAGAAGGGGGAACATTTTAATTGTACCTGAGGAATTTTAGATGAGTGCATCTTGCAAAGATTTCCTGAAAGATCTGGAAAATGAAAATAGAAAAAATATTTTTTTGTGAGAGATAGTCAAAATACAGCATGGTAGGATTTTTTTTCATCCTTGCTGAGTGATCTTTGTGTGAAAATTCATTTTGTACTCTGCTCTCAACAATTTCTTAATCTCTTAGACTCTAGCTTCTCTTTCTCTTTCTGTGTGTTATTCAGATTGCTAATCTTGGGCATTATCAAAGGGCTCTGGAATTCAATCAGAGTTTTCTTTATTAGATTATCAGGGATTTTGGTTCCTGGATTTTGGATTTTTTTGAACCTTGACTGTGGCGTAAAAAGAATTCAAAGCCATGTCTTTAGCACAAGCAACTTTTATTTAGAGACAGGGTATAAATGACATCCAGAAGAGGTCCTGAATGGGCAGTCAGGGAAGAAAAAATTCCAGAGAAGATGGGGAACTCCTGTCTTTTATGGGGTTCAGGAACATCTATTCCATACCTTCCTGGGGTGTACTGTACAGACACTCATGGAGTGTAGTTTTATCTCCCTTGATAGCAAGTTGAGGTAGTGAAGAGCTCTTGTTTGCTGTGGTTTGAATCAGCTCCAACCTTTCATGGTGCATGGGAGAGTATTTAGTGGTTTTTGTTTTATTGTTTTGTTGCATTTTTTTTTGATGCTGCTTGATATCTTTAAGGGAATCCCCTTATATTCAAAAACTAGTTACTTTCAAGGATTATACTCCTCTGGGAGCTTCTTGCTCTCCTTGAGCTTTACACTTCCCTGTAGGTTCGCATGGGGACTGTCTTTCTCATCTCTAGACCTTTCTTTCCTCTTCCTGGACTTTATCAACTCTGGAAAGTGTTTCCTTGGATCCTGGATATAACTGACCCTTTAATTTTCTTGAGGCCTTACCCTCCTTTCCTTGACTGTCTAATAGTCACAAGAGCCCTCATTTCTAGTAACATGTCAGTGAGTGATACCGCTTCAGTGTATCTTTAAAAATGACTGAAAACTGTTGCTTCACAGAGACTACTTTGTTTTGTAAGTCAAACACTTGGGGAAGGCTGAAGTACTTACAATTCCCAGTGAATGTTGATGGGACTGACTCCTGCACAACTTCTCAGAGCAGAGCTCTTTCTTTCACACAGAACACAGGAAGGTCTATGACAGTGTCTGCTGATGTGTGGAGTCAAGTCTCTGTGAAGTTGACAGGAAGGACTGGTAAAACTCTTTCTAATTTCTTGGCTCTTAGTGCTCTCCAAGTGTTCTCAAATCCTTTCCACTGAAAGATTAACTAAGTCACAGGTGAACAGGTGACACCCCCCCCAAAACTGTGTTCTTCGTTGCCATTGTCTCCAGATACCAAAACTTCATGGTGAAGATATGGCACAGGGATCCTGTAGTTTAAATAACAATCCCACAGGGATCCTGTAGTTTAAAGATTTTACTAAGTACAGCCCTCCCTGTCCTCTCTCTTTTCTCTCATCTGGTTTACTAAACTTCATCTTCACATCTACAGTTTCTAATTTTGGTTTCTCTCATTCTCAGGCCACCTCTGCCTCCAGAAATCTGGTAGACCCCATCTCTAACAGAACATGCTACTTTACTTGCTCATTACTCTTTCTCAGCTCTCAGCTCAGATTCATTTCACAGGATCCTCTCCTCACTTCTCCTCCCCAACTGATACTCCACATTTGCCCCCCCAGATCCACTAATTTGTTGTGACCTGTGTTTTCATAAAGTCTGGTAATTTTCCTTCCTAGCACTTACAAGAATTAGTTAGTATTGCTTACTTACTTGGCTACTTATTTAATATTATTATCTCTCACTAGATCTAAAGTTCTGAGAGTATAGAACCATGCCTGTTTTTTTCCTTCTGTTTATCCCCCTGCAGCTTCTATATTGCCTTGTACATGGTAAATACTTAATAGAATTATATATTAATGAAAAGTGGATGCATGAATATATGAATAGGTTGATGTTTGGATGGATGGATGGATGGATGGATGGATGGATGGATGGATACAGGATGGGTGAATGAGTATGTGTATGAATACATGAACAAATAGGTGCCATGGATGAGTGAATGGGTATATGGACACATGTGTACTTAAATAGTTTATTTTGATTAATTTTGGGGAGACAATCTGGGGTCATGTTCACCATAGTGAACACTTTCATGACCAGTCCCACTTCTCAGATGTGTGACCTTGGAATAATGATTTAAGCTCTGTATTCCTCAGAGAAATGGAAAACAATGGACATGATAGGATTTTGAGGGGGAAATGAAATAATCTGTATTGATATGCTTAATACAGTGGGTGCAGTACATGGTAGATTATCAAATTATAACTAAGGTAAAAGAAAACTTTTCTGACTCTATTTAGAACATTTTTAACCCCTTAGAGGAATGTAGGAATGTTTGACTTCCTTTCTCTGTTTCATTGTTTTAGCCTCTGAGTGAATAAGTAGCTTCCATATAAACTTGATCTGTTTTCTTTAAAGCTGTGCTCCCTATAAAGTGATGTAATGCCCCTTAACAGATCCAGAACACACTTACTTTGCCTCTTCAAGTTCAAGAAAACCAATACATTTCATGTATTCTATCTAGGAAAAAAATATTATTTGATTCTATTTGTCCATCCTAATAGTTCTATAGAGAGCTTGACTATCCCCAATTGACAGAGAAGAAAACCAGGCCTGGATTGATGAAGTGAACTGCCACTTCAATGTAAGTAAGATTTATGGAACACCTGTTTTTAGCCAGATGCTTGGGGAGATAGAAATTGAGGGAGTCTGGGGCTAGTTAGGTTCTTGAGGAGCAGAGGTGTAGTGAGAAATGTCCGTGAATGGTCAGTCATAGCTGGGTGCTAATGGGCATTCTCACACCAGCCTCTGCATAGCCCTGAAGGCCATGAATGTGTTCCTGGAGAAGTGGGACTCAAGGCTTCCACCCTAGCAACATGGCTGACATGAGAAACATCTGAGGTGGAAGCCCAATAATGAACTCCAAAGGCTGACAGCAATGCCTACATCACTGAGCCTCCCCAGTTCCATGCTGTCAGAGCATTTAAACTTGGCTCTTTGATTATCTGCAACCCAGCTGCTGTTTTGACCACTTGAAAAATGAATCAGTCTCCCCAAAGGAGTTTGTTTACAGGAATGGGTGTAGTGCTGAGTGTCCACTAGCCTACTTTTCTGCACTGGGTCAGGCTGGATCTTTGGCCTGGTGTGTGGGAATCCTAGTCAGTGGCTAACACAATCTACCTCATCCTTTACATAACAAAATTCTGCAGATGTATTTTCTCCTGTGGGGTAGAGAGACCATTTTCATTACCTGAGTTTCTGCTAGACACTTAAGTTCTCTGAACTTGACTTCTTCACACTACAATGAAAAAGGAACTATCTGAAGACTTACTGAAAACAGGTCAAAAAGGGGCATTAGCCTCCAACCAACAAGCCACAGGAAAAAATGGCATTTTTAAAATGTGGCTTCCACTGCCCAGCTTTCTTACCAGATTCATATCACCCATGAATAACAGTTGCCAGTCAAATGCAATTTAAATAACAGGGTTTTATTTTCAAGCAAAACTAACCAGGAAAATGAAAATTTCTTAATGCCACAAGTGGACAGTTATTTTACCCCAAGTACCTTTTAGTCCAAAGGTCCCAAACGCATGCCCAAGGCTCCCTGCAAATTCCAGTCTTTCTTTTCCATCTTCTTTTTGTTGCTTCTCTCTCTAGCGTTCTAAGCTATGACTTCTCCAATGCTTTTCAAACCTTTCCAACAGATGCTGATGCAAAGTCAGCTTTCCAAATATGACACCTTGCTACAGTACCACTCATGTACTTTCTTTACCAGACCTACCTTTAGCCTTCAGCAGCATCTGGCCAAATTCACCAGGCCTGTCCTTAGCACCCTGATTACTCCCTGCCTGCCATTCTGACATCTGACTCCACACCCGCTTTTCTCTGTGGACCACTCTCCCACCATGGCTCCTTGTGACCACTGGCTCACTCTTCCAGGGGGCATCCCCTTGCTAGGCCTGCTTTATCAATCTGCTTTATCAATCTGCCATCTCTCTTTCATCTCTTCACTTGTCCTTCTTACCTGACATTTTCCCACTTCTTGCATTTTCTTGTGATCTTTCTCTCAAACCCCACCCACCAGGGCATTTTGGCACCCATGTAATTTTTAACTGCATCACTATCCTGTATTATTACCTGAAATGGTTGTTGATAATCAATAATGAACAGGGTCTGTTTTTTTTCCTCCTTTTTTCTAGTTCAAGGGGGGAAAACTACAAACTAGAAAATGGTGATAAAAAATGTCATAAGTGAGAGGTGCTGGACGTAAAATGAGGCAGGGTCTGGAGAGAGTGAGGCTGTTGCTATTTCAGAAAGGTTTAACGTGGGCACCCCAAAGCAGTGACATATCAGTTTGTGCATTCTGGAGGGACATGTTCAAAGTGGATTAAATAGTGCAATGACCCATGCAAAGGCCCTGTGGTTAAAGTATGTTTGTCTTGTTCAGAGAATAAAAGGAAGTGACTGAAGCTGAGTGAGCTAGGAGTAAGTTAGGTGAATTGTCAAGGTGGGAGGGAGAACCTTTCAGCCTTGGAAATAATTTTTTACTGTAAGTTAATAGAGAGTCATAGAGCACTCCTGGCAGTGGTATGACCTGATCTGACTGATACTTCCAAAGAATACCTTTGTCTGCTGGGTGGGGAGTATATGTGAGGTGGAGAATGAACCAAGGAGAGTAGTTGATATGCATGAGATGGGCTAGCTGTTTCTAAGACACTAACCTCTGTGTAGTCAGATGGGAATCTGGAATTGTCAGGGGTCTCAGAAAGTGAAAATAGCTACAGGTCCTGACTGGCAACTCCCCATAGGTGGATGGTATTGGGGGTTTTGGGCCAGATCCTGAAGAAGCAAGTCTAAAGGGAGGTGGATTCTCAAGGGAGGAGCCAACACACCTTGAATCAGTTTATCAACAGCTGCACCCAAAAGCATTGTAGATGTGAGGATCCAATAAAACCCTGAGAGGCAGCACCATGCCTGCCATAAGGTCAAACAAAAGTTCTTTGGGAGCTGATCACAAGGAAAGAAATCTCTCTGGGTATATTTGCTGAAAGAAAACTTCAACAAGAAGAGTATACATTTCTCTTGCAAATCCATGATGTCCCATTCTTAGAATGGAAACTAGAAATAGGATAAGATCAGTGAAGTTTCTGTGATCATTCTGCATCACAAAGAGTGGATTTCCCTTTTGGCCACCTGAGTTGTAGGATACATTTTGATCCTGATGTATATCAAAAGCCTTCAGAGAGTATCTCTTTATGTTAGTGCTCAGGACATGCTGCTACTTTGTTTCCTCTGGCAATAATGAAAGAACCAAATGGCAGGGAACTGACCCACATTTCCCTGCTTTTCTGAGGATCCAGGACTAGTGTGACAATGGCAATTTCCAAAATTAAGTCTTACTTTATTCTCCCTTTCCATCTTCTAACAATCAACTGGTGCCTGAAAGCCTTTATTATCGTTCTCCTTGCTCCTATGAGCTCCATTGCAGTGCCAGGCAAAATGAATGAGGAGGAGCAAGGGCACTCTGTCACAGCAGAAAGGTCATTTGTTGACACAGGTAGAGACCATCTCCCGTTATCCTCTTGCCCTGGCTAAGCCCCAAGCTGAAATCACATTCCATCTCGACATAAATCCCCATGAGGCTTCTGCAGGAGGAGAAATTGTTGCTTTTCCATAGTTCTCAAATGCTTTCTCCTTGAAGTATTTGGAATTAGTACTTGGAAGGATGTGCACATTTATAAAACATTGCCAGACACCATCCATTAGGTACTGTCTCAGGTCATTTCTAAACTGGGGAATAACCTTCTAACTCCTTCGGTGAATGAGTGGACTGTCTTAAGATCTGTCTGGTTTCTGTTGGCAGGTTTTTTTTTTTTTCCCCTTAATTTAGGGGTTGTGTCTCTGTGGCTTGTGTACTGAAAGCAGACATGTGTGGTTCCCTGAGGAGAAAGACAAGATGCTGGAGCTTGTTAATCAAAGGTGCCCATATCTACTGTTTGGTACTTGATGTTTCAGAACTTAGAAACAAAGGACAAAGTGGCACATCCAGGCCATGCTACATGGGTCCTCCTAGGACTAATAGTATTTGTGTTTCAGTTGCTGTGCTTAATAAATATGAGCTGGTGACATGTGCTATCATGGATGAAGTGGTACTCTGCTTACCTGTGATAACTTGCACTTTGGTTTATGGGTCTAAAACAGCTGATTACATCAACACAAAGGCAAAGTTTTTCTAGATGCAATGAAACAAAAGGCGACACTATTACACATATTGGAGAAATCCAAGTATGTTCTGTAGTCTGTAAGAGCCCTGCAGTAATAAAGTGTTACACCCATGTCAGTTTCTTCATTTTGTTGACTGTAAAGTGATTCATCATTAGGGGAGGCTGAGCCTAAGGATGCATCCACTCTCTCCTATCTCTGGAACTTTACATGTCAATCAGAAATGATTCATATTAAAATGTTAAATAAAAATTGGGTATAAGCAAGAAGGACAAGGGGTCTTTGCTTTGCTTTTCACACCCAGTACAAGGAAGCATCCTTATGAAAAGCTTCTGAGAAAAGGGGTGGATAATGATAGTGACAACGGACACAGTTATTCAGTCCAAACTCTGAGCAGTCAGTAACCTGGTAGATTCCATTTATTCTGCATTGTGTAGTGAGTAGACTGAGGCTTGAAGAGTCAAGTATCTTCTCCAGAAATCTACAAAGAGAGGTCAGGTCATGGACTCAGCTTTATTAAGAAGCCTTTGCTCTGCATGCACATACCCATCACCTCTGGGGAGTGAGGTGCCTTAGTCAATGTGACCTTGGCAAATTCCTCCAGCTTCAGTTATAAAATAGGAGATTGAGTTTGATGACCCTTCAGTCTTCTTCTGGCTCTCAAATCCTTAGACTGGTCACCTTACATTTAAAGTGCTTTTTAATTGAAATGTTACCACTCAATTTTCTATCCCAGGGAATCCTTCTAAGACTTAAGAAAAATAACCTTTTGATCTGAAGGGGGCTTATGTGACATCTGAGTTCTCACCCACTTTTATTTCTTTCAATAATCCCTCCAACTCCTTATTTCAGGCTAAACATTTACCAACTCCAAGAAATGTGAGCACTTTCAACAAAAATTTCAACATAAATCATCACAACATTACCAATAGTGATTTTTAGCAAGAATTTATATGTTTAATTTTTCTCTTCATACCTATATGGCAGTATAGAAATGAGAACCATGGTCAGCAGTTTTAAAAGTAGTTATATGACTTTGGTTGTTAATAGTAAAAGCAATCTTGCCTTTCCAAATTTAATACAAATTAATCAGAAAGTCTTTCTAATTCTCAGAATAACATTAATTTGACCCTGTTTTTTTAAATTGAAAAATCACTTTAACATCCTGTTAGCTATTTAAAAATATCTGCTGTAGCTAAATAAATAGATAGCAAACACAATACATCTAAAATGGAAATTTCTGAATTCTGGAAAAATTCAGTCTATGTAAAAAGATTTTTTACAATTTCAATGCCACTTGCTTATAACTTACTTTACTATTTGAAACCCAAATAAAAGGCAAATGTCATGTGCATTTGCCAAAAAGATCATTTCCTGGTGTGCTGTGTAAAGTTACTTTTAAGTGGTTTTTACATCCTTTCTTTACAAGATCTTGATGTAACTTGAGTACTCCATGCACTGGTGCATGCATAAATACACAGATGCTGAAGTTAATGTGATTTCTTGTCTTCAAAAATAAGTTAATAAACAAAAGAAACAAGTAGGCTCAACTGAAAGGAGTAAAATTGAAAGGGAAAATAATTGTCATTGTTCTAAATGCAGTTGTAGCTGGGAAAAAGAAAGTAAATAGACTTTGAAATACATAAGTATTTTCCCTGGTTTCAACTGAGAGTGTGTGAATTCCTATATTTATATATTATTGCTTTCATGCATTGAATCATTTTTTATTCTCCCATTTCAAAGCACTTTTAACTAATTTTGATACTGAATAATACAAATGAAATCCTAAAATTTCCTAAACAATGTTAAATATCTAAATCTATTTCCTTTGCTGTAGAATGATGAAGCAATGGCTTCTTTTATAGTTAACTTGACCTTTAATCATTTTTCTCTTTGATAGTAAATTAAAAAAAAAAAAAACACTGCTTGTACTTTTTAAATGATGATCAATCATATGGAAAATTAAGTTCTTTGTATTGCACCTGCAATTACTAGTTACATGATTTTACAAAGTCAGAAAACCTTGTTGGATCAGAGTATTCTTATGCATGCTATGATTCTAATTTATTCTTGCTGAATTGACATCAGGGACTTAGTAGATTTGAAAGAGCATGGTACAGTAAGAAAAGTCATATTCTTGGTGATCCAAACAGGGCAGTCATTTATTATTTACTGAGTATTCACTCAGTGCCAGACACAGTATTCATGGTATGGGGGATAAAGAGGGAAGGGAAGGGGAAGGGAGGGGAGGAGAGGGGAAGGGAGAGAAGAGGGGAAATATAAATATCTGCATTCGTAAAGGTGAAATTTTAACCAGAGGAGACAGCCAGTGAGAAATCAACTAAGGTTATTACATACAGCACTATTTATAATTGCTACAGTAGCCAACTTAGGGAAACAACATAATTGTACAATGAAAAATAAGTGGGTTAAAAAGATGTGGTCTATATATGCAGTGGGATATTACTCAGTTATTAAAAAGGTGAAATCTTGATATCTGTGACACCATGCTTGAAACTAGAGGGGATTATGATTAAAGAATTAAATAAAAAGAAAGATAAATACCTAGTTTAATAGTCTTATATAGCCATATATATATATATCCATGTAGATAAGAACCTATGACCCTAAATTATAGACAATGTCATAACCAACAATACCTTAAAAAAAATACAGCTAAAAAGAATAGATATTTGTAGATCAAGGTAAGAAGTGTGAAATCAATGGAAGAGGGTTATGGATTGGCGGAAGTGCTTAGGAAATGGTTTAGGAAGTGGTTACAGAAGCCTCTTTGAAAATGTGACCATAAGAAGGTAAGCTAGAGTGAAGAGTCAGCAACCTGGCTTTCTAAGTGGAAGAGCATCCCAGTGAATGAACTAGGTTAAGGCACAATGCCATTGTGGAGAGATCATGGTGCATGATAGGTATAAGGAACAAGTTGAAACAGGAGACAGAGACAAGGGTAAATTGCACTGTCCTAGAGTCCTGGATAAACTTGATCACCTGTTTCAATCATGAAAATCCTTGATCTCAGCACCAAATAAATTTTGACAGCTTGTTGTGGGAAAGGATAGTTCCAGGTACTATAGACAATTAAAGTTCCCAAGAGCATAGTGCAGAGATGATAAAAATATTCTCTCTCCCATTTCTTCCCAATGTGATATTTTGGGTTCTGGGTACCTTCCATTCCTTTCCAGTACTAAGATAAGAGACTCCAAAGTCATTCTCTACAGTCTATCTTCTGAGTAGCTTCTGAAGTGTTCAGTTCTAGATCAAAACTCAGGATTCCATTGCCTTCCCCTTTCATTGATCCCATCCCATGCAAGAGCTGACTGAATCCTTACTGTGATGCCCATCACTAATAAAAGCCCGAACATCTGCATGGGTCACGAGATGTTTAGGTTTTTGCCTCTTTAATCTTCAGACTCATTACCTCTGATGCCCTCCACACTTTTTATCTGGCATCTATATGTGCCTTTTTAGTAGTTTACTATGCCTTTCCCACCCTCCCCACAGCTCTTCATGGGTTCTGCCCTCCACCTGGAGTTGTGTGAATGTTCATTCACCTCTCAGAACTCTGTCCTTCTGTGCTTCCAGAGCATCAGAATTCACATAATACCAATCAAAATGCACTTGTCACTTGGTTAATTTTTAATTTTACCAACTAACACCATAAACTCCAACTCGAGTCAAATCCTATTTACTTTTATTAATATAGTGCCTGATACTGTGCTGTCCACCAAACAGTCTCAGTGACAGGATGCATTTTGCTGAAAGCTATCATATGATTGGCTCTGGTGAGATTAGAGAATTACATTTTCAAACACACATGGCATTAGTTGTATGCCTTTCTCTCATTCATATAACTTATTCTGTTTCTGTTACTTTACATTTTAATGGGAGTTGGTGACTCCTGACAGTATATCAACATTTATTATTGCCTGTATAAAATATATTTAAAAAGATAAGCAAGGTGCCTTGTATGAACATAGACAGCATTAAATAGATAGTAAGAGTGACTGCTGTACTACTAACACTGGAATTAGAATTCCTAGGAAGAGGAGTGAAGAACTGAGGATGGTTTTCTGCTTTTAGCATTTGGCTCTATCTGGCAATGCAAGATTTCTGTATACAAAAGTTAGTTATAATCACCTCATTTTGGATTACTAAGATATTTTGAAATACTCATGCATTGTAGCAATTCATGGAAGGAAGGAAAAGAAAGACAACAGTGCTAATGATGATGGCTGACAGCTTGGGGCTTGAACTCTGCAGAATGAGTGCTCAGTTTTTTACATGGTAGATTCTGCTGACCAGAGTACGTTCATTTGTTCCTTTCTCTCCCCATTCCCACTTAATCTCAGAGGCCCCAGAATCTTTATTAACATCCATTAGTATTAGAAAGTATTTTGTTATCAAACTGTCTTTTAGACAAATCTCCAGTTTTTATTTTATCATTATTTTTTTCATATGTTAAATGTTAAATATTTTATGTTGTTTTGCTTTTTATTTTGTTTTATTTTACATTGTTATCCACCCTGGGAGTTCTCACACCACCTTATCACCTGAGAACCATCATCCTAGTCTTTTGTACTCCTCCCACTCCCTCTTTTGCTCCTTCCCCCTCATGCTCCATGCTTCAATTTTGCTGAGAGTTAGTTTTCAATTTTTATTTTCTGTTAGTTTTACCTTTATCCCTCATACTTTGCTGCACATTATTCTTTCAAATTTCCCACATCTTGTTGAAAATTGCTAGTATTTCATCCTTTCTAATGGCTATATAATATTCTATCATGGTAATATAACATATCACCTTGATATAATTGTCCATTGGTGGCCATTTAAATTGCTTTCATTTCTAGAAATTATAATAATGCTGCTGTGGCCTTTGTAAAACATATGGGTTTTCATGTTGATGGTTTTATTTTCTTTGGCTATATGCTTAGGAGAGAAATTGCTGGGCTGTGTAATAAATCCATTTTATATTTTATTGTAAATTAGATTAATTTTCCTAAATGATTGCACCATTCACATTGCTACTAACAGTGTAAAATTAAAGTTCCTCTTTTCTTCTGTGTCCCCATATTTTTTAAATTTATTTTTTAAATTTAATTTTTAGACAGTATAAGATGTCACAACATTCTCATAATGTTGAGATCTTACTAAAAATTGCCCTAACAATGAATGATGAGTGCCTGCTGATCACCTCAGGTTCAGTTCTCCTGAGAAGAGCATGTTTTTGGATCTACCTCCATTTTTCACCTCTACCTTTTTTAGGAAAAATCTCTGTGATATTTGTGTGAGACATAAAAAGAGATGTTATTCAAAGTCCAAGATTTTGGAATTCCTGGATTATGTTTTGCTTTATTATATAGCACACTCTCAGGTTAAGGTTCATGAAGCAGGGGGAAGAAAAGAACAAGATGCCAACAGAGATTTCAAGGATACACCACAGTAATGTCATACATTATATCCCATACCTGAATGGTGGAGAAAGATTTCAAAGGGGACTTTGTGGTTTGTCATCTGAAGTTCCATAAGGATAATAGTAAAAGATGAGATTGTAAGAGCAGAGTAACTTTCATAGGGAGGGAGTGTGGATAGAAGATAAATTATAGTGGGCAAGTGACTGTTAAGAAATTATTATCAGGTGGCAGTAAAAAGAGTGGAATAGATCACAGCATGAGCTGGTGAACAAAGCAGCAAACCTGGATGAGAGAAGTGAGTCTAAGGAAAGAGTGAAATGCACTTGTTACAGGATGTATAAAATTAAACAGCAATCTAAGAAGCACTGAAGAGGGACTCATACATGTCAGTGGCACCAAAAGGGTGGGTAACTTTGAAGGGTTTGGGTGGGTGAGAAGGGAAAAAACTAAATATAATCATGAAGCACTGATTAGACAAATCACCCTGTACTTTTCTAAGTGATAGTTGCTTGTTTAGAGGTTTGGTCTGCGTGTTAGTCAGTTCTGGATGTAGAAAAAAACCTGTAGTAGGCAAGTAGTGATAAAATAACTGAATTAACAAAAGTTTTTAGCTCTTATTTTGTGAGGACATTTTATTCACAAGAAAATATTTTCTATCTTTTAATGTTTAACAAATCACCCACCAAACTAGGTTTTTACCACCAATACAGTCTCTTCTCTGTTTCATACATACCATCTATCATATCTTTCCCTTGTCCTCTTGCAAAGAATGTCATCCAAAGATGTAATAATTAGCTAAGGAAAATGTATCCTTTTAAGGGACAGACTCGATGAAAGATGAAATGCAACATGGAGTTTCTGGTTTTCATTTATCTTCTGCAAAATAAATAGGGAGTCAGGAACTACTTGTGCATGAAAGAGAAATGGAAATATAGTCTGAATAAATTTGTTCGGGAGTCATGGGCTCAGGAAGATGGCCTGTTACTTAGGCTTCCTATGAAGGTCAATTAATATAATTTTGATGGCACTAATTAATAGTGAGGAAAGTCAATTAGATTACATTTTAAGGATGCAACATTCTTGATTTGAGGAGAAAAGATTTCATTTGAAGCGGATACATCCTTTCCTGCCTACACACTTGTGTGGCTCATTTATCTTTGAAATAAGTAAATAGCATTACTTGATGGGCATAGATAAGAAACATTATGTCATGTCAAAAGAACCACTTTAAGATATTTAGGCACAATCTTTGATTTTCCTTGGTTGTCACTTTCTAAGGTATGGAGTCAGCTGTTCAGGTAGTAAACTGATGCTTGCTAATGTCAGTGCAGTAAGCACTTTGTGGCAGTATGTCTGGATCTTCTGAATTCATGGACTTGGGATGTCATTGTGTTGACTCCTAGTTTGACAACTCCAGTCAAACAAAAATGTCTAGTCTTTCTATTTTAATATTCTGGAGTCAATTCTAAGGACAAAGTACACAGAGTTATTTATTTATTGTCTTCGTTCAAAAAGTAATATGGTATAGATATGAAGAATGGTGAGAAAAAATAGGTTAGGAATATCTCCAAGGAAAACCTTATACCATTTTTTATACCATGTGATAGAGAATCTATCTCATAGAGAACACATTCATACACAAAAGCAATTTCTTTCTATTTTTTGCAGGCCCTTTTCCATTTTTGAAATCCTTCTTTTACTCTAAGTCCAGCATTTTAGGATTTGTAAGCTGTGCTTTGTTTGTTTTTAAGAAATGATACCTGTATTCTGGAGAAGGGGGAAGCAAGGAGCTCCTATGTCTATTCTTCACGATGCAATAATATCTTACCAGAAATTTAATGATTAGTTGTTTTGACCTTTTTCCTAGTACTTCAGAAGTCTCAAGTCATTCTTTATACTATATTGAAGGTTACCAAATATTCTAACAATTCTGGTAATTATAAATGAAAGAGTATTAGTTATTTTAGTGTTTCCCAAATAGTATATAGTAAAATATCCTTTTTCATTCAACTGCAAGTAAAATATCCTTTTTCATTCAACTTTAATTTGGGATAATTGAATGTAGGCAAATTGTTAAGGATAAAGATTCAAAAAGTAATTGAGACTTCCAGTTTTTTCTCTAAATAATAAAATATAATACAATAGGTGTTTTCATGCTAGCTTTAGAGCAAACAAGTGAATGAACTGAGATTATCTTTTAATCACTGCTAAATAGTAGAGATATTTACAACGGCATATACCATGATCTGGAAAGTGACTTTCACATTTGCCTTATTGAACTATCTTTCATTGCAAATATAAACTTCAAGAAACATGGAGAAAGAGTTGCTACTTGATCATAAAGTAACCCAGATAATTTGTGTAATCATCTTATTGCAGTACAGTTTACAATCAACTTTGTTCATTCTAAGTGTAGAGTTCAATTTTGATCAATATACTGATAATGATTTTTGGCAATATATCTAGTTCTCTTTATTCTGTATTGCTAGGTTTTTAAATTAATTCATTTTTTGCTATTAAAAGTAGTGTTTCAGTAAATCTTATTGTATGTACATAGTTTCATACACCCTGGATTTGGTAGCTAAAAATTACACTTTCCAGGAAAAAAAATCTCATGATTAAACAATATGTGTAGTATTTTAATGCTGATGAATTGCACTTCATTAAATATTGTGCAGTTTATTCTTCACCCTCAACTCAGTGGATACATATCAATAAGCTACTGACTTATTTTGTTCATATGATGCTGCAGTTCAGTAAATGCAAACACAAAAGACCCAAGAGAATATTTTCTTCTTCAGAAAAGTGGTGAAGGAAATACTCTAAATATATGGATTGGAACAAGGGTAGTAGTAATAGTTACAGATTCTGAAGCAACTTGTTTGCCTCCTGATCTTTAAAGAGTCATGTAAAGATAGTTTTCTTCAGTTTTCATTTACATTAACATAGTCCTTATCTAAATATTATGTGTTAATATGGATTAAAAACTCTTAAACTACAAGTGGAATTCCCTTTGTAGTCAAAATACAAAGAAATTTCAACAAATACAGTGTTTAATGGTGAATATCATTAGAATAGAAAAACCAATAAAATAGAAGAACTCTTACCCTGATATAGAGGAAATAAGCACACCTGACATCACTGCTGTATTTAAGCATTGTCTCACTGATCATAGCCAGTACACTAAAACAATAGTAAAATATAGAGAGACTAGAAAGGAAGAAATGCACTTATCCCTATCCACAGCATGGTTGTGTGTATGGAAGACCCTAAAGAATACTTAGAAAAACTCTTATAATTAATAAATGATTTTAATAATATCACTAGATAAAAAAAAATCAGCATATACTCCACCTATAGATATTTAAATATGTATTTTAAAAGTATCTTTTATTATAGTATCAGAAAACATCTATCATTAAGAATACAACTAAGGACAGATATACAAGATCTCAGTGCTGAAAAGTACAAAATATGTATGGAAAGATTATTAAAGAAGAATGAAGTAAATAAAAGAATACATATACTATTTTCATGACTGGAACATCATAAAGATGTTAATTCTCCTCAAATTTACTCATAGATTTGCCAAATAAAACCAAATACAGCTTTAGGTAAGAAGAAATGTTATTGAAGGGAATTTTTTTGCAATATGCAGTGGAGAATAATGATCAGAATCAGATCACTATTATTATAATAGGGGAACACCTGGTACAGAAGATCTACAAGCATTTCAACAGTCAGGTATGGAAAAAGTTTTCTTTTTATAGTGAAGAAAAAACAAGACTAGAAAACTAGAAAAAACAATATGTACTGTTGTGGACTAGGCAGGAAAAAAAAAAAAGCCAAATTGCCTGTTGAGACAATTGTTCAGATAGTCTTTATCTTTGAGGTCGGCTGACTCTTAGGAGGGATGCTAGATTCTGTACTCAAGTGTTATTTACCTGTAGTGACAAGTTAAAATTAAGGGGATTGGGAATAGGCACTCATGAATCTTCTCTCAGTAATGTGAGAAAGTCAAGTTCTTTGCATAAATTATTTTTTTCATTTATATTCTATTACATTTTTTTATTGATTGCACATATACACACACACACATATATATATATACATATACTATGCATTATTGTTTACCTCAAGATTTTCCCATCAACCCATCATCCATGCACCATTTCAATGTCCTGTGCCCTCTCCCTTTCCCAATACCACCCGAGTTCTATGCTTCAGTTTTGTTTGCAATCTGTTTTTTGTTTGTTTTCCCTATATCTCTCATATAAGTGAAACCATCCTGTATTTCTCTTTTTCTTTATGACTTATTTCTACTAACATGATTCCTCTAGCACCATTCTTATTGCTGTAATGACATGTTTGTCTTCTTCGATTGATGAATATTTCATTGTGCAGATATACCACATCTTTTAAAGTTTTTCATCAGTTTTGGGAATTTGTGTTGTTTCCATATCCTGGCTATTGTAAATAGTGCTGCAATAAACATCTAAGTACAGGTGTCCTTTTGAATTAGTGTTTTTTTATCCTAATCATCCAGTTTAGTAAGGTAGCTGGATACAAAATCAGCACACAGAAATCAGTGCCCTTCTTATATGCAAAAACTCAGAAGAAGGAGCAATTTTTTTTAGATACTCCATTTTGGGCTGGGCTGGTGCTGCATGTGTGTAAGCAGCAGCCTAAGAAGCCACGACCAGGGCCAGGGATCGCGGTTTGAGTCCCACTAGTTCCAAAAAAAAAGTAGCTGGGTGTGGTGGTGCACACCTGTAATTCCAGCTACCTAGGAAGCTGAGGCTGGGGATTGCTTGAGTCCGTGGTACCCCGGGCAATGTGAGCCTGTGGTTCCACAGGCAAAAACAGTAAGAACTAGTCTAAAAAACATTACTCCATTTACCATTACACCACTGAAAATTAAATACCTGAAAATAAACCTAGCAAAGGAAGTGATAAATCTATATAGACAAAACTACAAGACATTCTTATAAAAAATAGAAGATATTAAAAAGTGGAAAGATATTCCCTGCTCATGGATTGGAAGAATTAACATTATAAAATGGCTATGCTACCAAAGCAATTTAGAGATTCAATACAATCCCGATAAAAAATCCCAATGACATTTTTTAAAGAGGTAGGACGAAAATTACTGAAATTCATCTAGAATAACAAAAGACCTTGACTATTGAAAATCTTCCTGACCAATAAAAAGGGAAAATGGAAGTATATAATCCCAGACTTCAAATTATACTACAAAGCCATAATACTTAAGACAGCAAGGTATTGGTACAAAAACAATCAGACCAATGGAACAGAATTTAGTGTCCAGAAATAAAACCACACATATATGGTCAACTAATCTTTGACAAAGGAATAAACATGCAGTGGGACAAGGACAGCCACTTCAATAAATGGTGTTAAGAAAATTGAACCACTATATGCAAAAAACTGAATCAAGACAACTCCATCATACCATTGAAAGATTAAAAAAACTGAATCAAGACAACTCCATCATATCATCATACCATCATACCTTCACTTTAACACATACAGGCCTGCTTCTCTCTCCGAAGCTGACTACAAGCTGGCCATTTACCTTTAACCTTTAACCTAACCTTGACCCCCTCTGCCTGCTTCTCTCTACAAAGCAGGCTGTAACAGATAATTAGCATTTACACTGTTTACCTTCCTACTATTTATATGCAAAGGCAAGCCAGCTACTTCTCAGCTCCCAGCTCCAAAAACTGCAGAAGAAAAAAGAAAACTTAGAAAAAACACAGTTTGAACTCTACACTTGTGGGTTCTTTCACCATCCCCAGCCTTCGCAAACAAAATACCAAACCAATGCAAGACTATCAGTGCAGACTAATTTATTTCTAACACTAAGTGTTAGAATTCTAAGTGACTTTCTAATTACTACAAAAGAAAACATGTAAGACTCAGATTACTTTAACATTATCCAAAACCTTTCTCAGCATTGTCCAAAGTCCTTTCTCAGATTGCCTAAAAATCCTCAGTCTCTCAGTCCTGATCATCTCACCAATGTCAGCCAGTCAGAGTTCCTCTCCACGTGTTTGAAGACATCTTTCTTCTGGGGCACTCCTTTCGCGTGCTCTTCCTTGTCTTCTGCTCTGCCTTCTCCTTGTCATCTTCAGGTAGCAGGAACTTCATGGTACTGGACTCAGCCAAGTTCACTTTCTTTTCAGGCCTAACTTTTGCACAACCTCTTCCAGACACCAGTCAGACTCAGCAAAACAAACTTCCAACACGGAGTCCAAATCTGCAAACTCCTTAACTGCATTCAGCACACATGCTGCCAGTCTGGGCCAGCCAAAGGCTACAGGCCTCCAGGCCTGGCCATGTCCACATGGCTCACATCTTTACAAGATGGCCAATTCCCATCTCTCCTCTGTTGAACCTCTCTCTCTATCTGATCTCCATATTGCCTCTGAATCAGCATTCCAATCCGAATCCCTCTCTTTGCTTGCACACCCTTTATATATCCTGATTTCCCGCCTTCCAGGAAACCTGTTTCACCTTGACCATTTCACTTCTTTCTCCTGCTACCTCTCCCTGAAGGGAAATTCCAGCTGAGGTCATTCTCACATTTTAGCATACCTGTCCTTGAAATCTGCAATCTTAAACAGGAGACAATGGGGGGGGGGTAGCACACCCTATCATTCCCCACTCTGATCTTTAAAAAAAATTTATATCTATAAAAATAAACTCTAAAACAAAAAAACAAACCCATTTCTCAATCCAACTTGCAAATACAATACATGTACCAGGCAAAAACATTCAGTTATATCAGCAAGAAAGTATACATCAAAGCAATACCCATTTTAACACAATGAAACATGCATTTACATTAATACCAGTTAAACCATTTATCAAACCACTATCCATTTAAACACAGTCAGGCAAAACATCTGGTACAATTAGGCAAAACTGCAATACCTCTAGGCAAAAACACAAGACTACAATACTAGCCAGCACACACATCATTTCACGAAATGGGCATTTACCAATTATTAAGTATCCAAGGGAGAAAAACCAAGTCATGTAACCTATGGGACACAAGGTCCCCAACTTCATTCAGACTGTCGTTACTGCATAAATCTTTAATCTATACTGAGTAGTTTACTACTTTTTTCCTAAACTTCCAAACTCTCAGCAAATCTGGCTTTTTAAATACATACTGGATTTTGTCAGCAGATTTACATTAAACTTGTCACTTTCTTCTTCACCAATTAACCATTTTGGCGTAAGAAAGTACTTTATCCTAATCACATATCCACTATGCACAGAGGGCTTTGCACTGCATCCCCACAGAATCCCCATAAAGAGCTACATTACAAAACCTGTCCATTTCAGATCCATGTCTGCACTTTACCATAGTTAACTTTACCATCTGTAACTTTACCATCTACCTTTTCACTGTTGACTGTTAAGGTAATTAAAGAAAGGGTTTTATTCCCTTGGGTTAATTAACCATAGGATGGCAGCCCCCAGCATCGCCAACTGAAAGTAGGTGACCCCAAGAAGACTTTTTAACTTAACTTAAAACACATACAGGCCTGCTTCTCTCTCTAGAGCAGGCAACTAGCAGTTCCTTTGCAATTACCTTTAATTAGATACACCTATCTGACTGCTTCTCTCTACAAAGCAGGCTGCAAACTATTCATTAGCATTTGCACTCTACCTGCCTACTATTGATATGCAAAGGCCAGCCAGATATTTCTCAGCTCCCAGCTCCAAAAACTGCAGAAGAAAAAAGCTTAGAGACACAGTTAAACTCTTGTGGGTTCTTTCTACCATCCCCAGCCTTCTCAACCAAAATACCAAACCAATTCAAGACTATCAGTGCAGACTAATTTATTTCTAACAAAGTGATTTTCTAGTTATCCTAGTAACTACACAAGAAACATGTAAGGAAAACTTCGATTACTTTAACATTGTCCAAAACCTTTCTCAGCATTGTCTAAAGTCTTTTCCCAGATTGCCCAAAAATCCTCAGTCTCTCAGTCCTGATCATCTTACCAATGTTAGCCAGTCAGAGTTCCTCTCCACATGTTTGAAGACATCTTTCTCTGGGATGCTCCTTTGGCTTGCTCCTCGTCTTCCATGCTGTGTTCTCCTTGTCATCTTCAGGTAGCAGGAACTTCATGGTACCGGACCCAGCCAAGTTCACTTTCTTTTCAGGCCTAAATTTTGCAGGACCTCTTCCAGACACCAGTCAAAGTCAGCAAAACATACTCCAACATGGAGTTCAAATCTGCAAACTTCTTAACCACATTTAGAACACATGCTGCCAGCCTGGGCCAATCAAGGGCTGCAGGCCCCCGGTGGCCACAATGTGAGCCAAGCTCACATCTTTACAAGATGACCGATTCCCATCTCTCCTCCATTGAATCTCTCTGTCTATCTGATCTCCATATTGCCCCTCTGGATTCAAATCCCAATTCCTCTCTTTGTTTGCACACCCTTTATATACCCTGATATCTGCCTTCCAGGAAACCTGTTTCACCTTGACCATTTCACTTCTTTCTCCCTCTGCCTCTCCCTGAAGGGAAATTTCAACTAAGGTCATTCTTACATTTTAGCATCTGTCCTTGAAATCTACAATCTTTAACAGGAGACAATGGGGGGAGGGGTAGCACACCCTGTCACCATGTACAAAAATCAACTCAAAATGGATAAAAGACTTGCAAGTAAGACATGCAGTAAATTCTTGTGAAACACGAAAGCATGAGGAAATTTCTTGATCTTAGGGGTCAAGTAAAGTTTAATATTGTCAATTTGGTGTAATGTCAGCATTCAGTGTAACATCAATCAAAATCTCATTTATTTTTGTGGAAATTGACAAATTGACTCTGATTTTAAATGGAAATACAAAAAGCCAGAAATAATTAAGACAACTATGAAAAAGAAGAAAATACACATCTAGAAGACTTAACATTACTTGATATTAAGAACTATTATTAAAACTATAGCATAATGGTATAAAACTAGAACTGAACCAAATGTTGGTGGAAAGGCTAGGGACTGTCACACAAGGCCAAACCCTTCCCTGGCAGATACACAGTGACTTAAGCACAAATCTTTGTATGTGAAAGGAACCCCAAGGTCCTTTCCTAAGTGCTCCTAAAACCCAGGAAAATGGGTAAGGTAAACAACCATTAACTACATTTTTTTTTTGCCTTTGAATGTAAACAACTGATAAGATTACCTGATTAGGTTACCTAAATTATATTCTTTGTTTCTGTACCTATTTCTGGAAATCCTGTCTACCTCCATAAATTTTAACTGCCTACTGTTCACTGTCTAGCCTCCAAAGGATAGGACTGCTCCTTCTTCCCTGTAGTCATGCTGGAGAAAGAGGCAGTTGCAGGCTGATTAATAAAGACTCATTTCAGTTAGACTGAGACTATAGTTTCTGTCTGGAAGGGATCACTCTGCAATAGAACAAATGGATAAAGAAAATGTTAGGGATTTGGAAATGTACTTACTGTGATTAATGATTGATTAAATCAAGACTCACATTTCTTTATCTCTTCCTGTATGCATGCTTATGTGCAATATGATTTTGCAGTGTCTCCCTGCATTTCCCTCCCCCTTCATTTTGCATTTGGTCAGGTGGCTTGCCTGAGCCAGGGAGATGTTATCAATGTGACATATGCAGAGACTAGAAAAAATGGTTTTATGTTTCTATTGCCACTCTTTTCTCTTGCCATCACTATAAGATCATAGTCAGGTTAGTTTGCTGGAGGAAGAGACATGTCCCAACTGAGACTAGCATACTAGAGGTAGCAAACTAGATTCTGGGAGTAGTTAGCCATATTTCAAAGAAAGACAGGTATTTAAAAGAACAAAAAGGGCCTAAGTCCAGGAAAAATTGAATATTTGAAGTGGAACAAAATTGAAATAATGCTTACCAGGCATAGTGATGAGCAATATTTGCCTTGTCAGAGTGATTTTAAAAATTGTATATGAATTTATTTAAAAATGGGATAGAATTATATTAAGAGAAAGGAGGGGAAGTTAGAGAAGGTGGCACAGTGACTGGGGATATGAATTCTATGCCTGTTTTTCCTGTACATGTTATCAGTGAGTAAGAGCTGTATATGAAAAATCAGTAGCTGTTGTATAATCATGCAGTTGGAAACATGGAGGCAAATGCTTGAAAAAACATTTAAAAGGATTAAAATTATCTTTGGGATGAGTAAATTGACAAATTGACCCTGGGAATCTGAGGAGAAAGGATGATGGATCAGATGTTTAGATGTTTTTCATTGTAGATCATCTTAGTAGTTGCTTGACCTTTAATCATGTACAAATAGTCCTTTGATAAAAATAGGTTTTAAATAGTTTTAATAAGTAATTACCCTGCTTTGTTCTTCCTTCACCTCCTACTATGACTATGAATCCTCACTTTTTTATCGATTTCCTTTTTGCTCCTTTGACTAAATGTATGATATCTAACACATAAACTTTCTTACAAATGAAACTTCAATAGATTAGATACCAATAGAATAAATTTAGGTGATAGCAAGTATCACCTTGACTCCATCCCTTGAGGACCTCCACCCCTGCTAGTTTTCTGCACCTAAGACCTGGTTCATTCTGTCTGTAAGTAGAAAATGAAGTGTGAGGATGAGGAACAGATGATGTGATGACTACTAGGCAATAGCCAATTATGTCAAACACACCAAAGTGATCTAATGCTGCTCACTCTTTCCCCTAGGAATTGGGTTCCCAATCTTATTGATTAAAAAAACTAATGGTAAAAGAATAAATTCATGAAGTGTGAGGATGAGGAACAGATGATGTGATGACTACTGGGCAATAGCCAATTATGTCAAACACACCAAAGTGATCTAATGCTGCTCACTCTTTCCCCTAGGAATTGGGTTCCCAATCTTATTGATTAAAAAAAAACTAATGGTAAAAGAATAAATTCACAAAGTAAACTGGGTTTGTGACAAATACTCCAATAGTGACTAGTCTATTTTCCCATCATAAACCTTCAAATACCCATTCGCAGAGTGACTGTTCTCCATGGACATTCACTTTTGACATTCTGTTCCCCTTAAATCAATCTCTCCATATTTTTCTAAATTGTAAAATAATGGAAATTTAAGTGTGCTGTAATTCTGCTAGTCTGACAGTCAGGTGACTTACTTTGTTATATTGTGTCCATTTCCTTTTCCTTTCATTTTCTCAATCCTCACTCTGTAGCCTCATTTAAAAAGGAAATGATATCCTTTAGTGGTATCCTTTAGTGTCCTTGATAAAAAAATGAAAGAGTATAGTTGTCTGATATGTACAAATTAACTTAAAGTTAAGAAAAATACAGTATCTAGGTCTCCCCAAGGAAGACATGCTTGAAATGGAGTGATTCATTTTTGACAAATTTCACAAATATCCTCTCTGAAGGAACTTCAACAAATGTCACCTCTTTTGTGGTGTTCTAAGAACCCAGTGGACTGTGATTTTTACAAACCTAAATAAAATAGCCATCTCCCCCATGTGTTTTCTTTCTTGTGTTCATCACTGCTGTGTTCAGAACTCACTCAGAACCTGGGGTGCTTTTGCACTGCACCAAACATCTGTGATAAGACAGGGAGTAACTAATCTATGATAGAAACATTCATTTCTAAAGTCTCCTAATCAGCCACATGCCTAACTGATAGTGCATTGATGGGGCATCCCTGGCACACATATTCCTTTCCAAATGTGTGATTTTTCCTTCATTCATTGTTGTTGAAAATGCCCTAGGCCAAGGCTTGGCATTGATCATAAGCAGGGGAATAATCTAGTGCAACATGAACATATGAAGATGGGGTAACTCAGAGTCTGAGATATCAGGACCAGCATAGATGAAAGGTAAGATGTAAAGATGAACTGGTCTGTACAAAATGGGCTGGTCTGGACCTATCTGTACTGACATCTATCTTCTACTTTTGCTGCTGTGTGGTCTGTTGTTCCTTGAAGACTGCTGAATCACCTTCATTCCTTATAGTTCAAGTATAACTCTCTTATGTTGTAGCCCAAATCACTTGTTAGGCTAAGAATGCATTGAAGATTGCGTACTTTTGGACAAGCTGGTCATGTGGTACCCCTGAATCATTCTTTGATTGATTGCTTATTGTCCTCCTTTGCCACAGTTATAGCTATCACCTTGTTTCTCTGGAGTTTCTGGTACTTTCTTGGGCTCTGACCTGCAGCTGACACCCAGGAACTCTCTGTGCTCCAATTTTTCTAAAGTAATAGAAGTTTGACTCATCTGCACTTGTACTCTCCTTTTTCAGAAGTCTCAAATTTATATTTATATTCATTCCTTGTCTGCACTCTACTTCTCATTCTGATTGAGACTGTTTATCCAATGTAGTTAGTGTAATGAAGAGTCAGGCAGGGACCTCATCCTTTAAATGTATGGCTTTTTTTCATTAGTCAATTCTACTCTCTAGAAGTTGGGGATTTACTTCTCTTTGCTTTTGATGTTTCTTCTTTCTCCAGAAGTGATGGTTATAATAAATCCAATGTTTTGATGAAGGAAAGAGACAAATTACTAAAAGAGAAAAAGGCCCATTAGCATTTCAAAATATTCAGTCACATGATAACCAAGCAATGGGGTTACTTCTTGACATCCATAGAAACCAATCACTATGAAATTTGCTCTTGAGGTAAGAAAAAAAATTTATTACCAGGCTGACCAGCAATAAGACATAGCTCAAATTTGTCTCTCAAGTTTGGTAGTAATTATTGACTTTTATGGGAGTGTAAAAAGAAATAATGGATAAACATGAGAAAACCATTGCCTTGGTAGATTTTAACTGGTTAAAAACCAGTTTGTAGAGGAAGAGGTTTTTCGGGTAATTTTTGTTCCTTTCTGTGATTTCTTGGTTCAATCTAGCTGAGAATTTAGCTTGAAAAATATGCTTCTTTTGAAAAATATGTCGGTTTGGGTTGTGTGATCTAATGCCATTGCTCCAAAGCTGGGAAGACTACCTATTTGCTCCTCATATCTCCACTGCTGGTGCTGTGTTTCTGGCCAATATTTGGTCTAAGTGCCCACTGATTCCTGACCTCCGTCAGGAGACTGATGGTGTCTCCTGATATTCTTGCTATCAGAAGTGCAGTCCAGGTTCTGTTCACACCCAGACACATGCCAATTGCATCTTGGAGTAAATGAAATTCTTCTTGGATAATGGAGAATGAATATGCTCTCAACAGCAAGAGTTTTGATAGAGGAGTGAAGGGGAAAGACTTCCTAAATAAAGGAAATAGTTAAATAAAGAGAAAGAATAAATCTGAGAGGATCTAGGACTTGCATGAAAGTCTTTTAACTAGAACATTGAAACCATCTTGCCTCACCCTCTGGAGCAGAATGTATAGAATTCTATCCTGAATTTTCCCCTTCTGACTATATGAACACAGGTAAATTACCTGAGATCTCTGTGCCATAGGAATATATGTGATATAAACATGTAGTTAAATAAATACTTATAGTGTGAGATATTATAATAGTTGTGACTTTATAAGGGAAAAGTGCAAAAAATGCTAAAATATAGAATGGTCATGAGGACTTTACATGAGATCAAAAAAGAACTCACCAGGATAGAAGTGAAAATTCATTTAGTCAATCTGCTTAAATTAAAACAATGATTCTCACATTCTGTTGTGTGTGAATGAGGGAGGTGTTCATTAGGAATGAACATCACCATTTTCCCTCAGTGATGGTGACTCAAAGGACCCAGTAGGTTGTGAGGACAACCTGTGTTTTCAATAAAGTTGATTCTCAGAGCCAGAATTAGATGAGGCAGATGAGGTGCCTGGGGTGCAGAATTTGGGAAGTGTTGACCCTGTGAATGTGAATAAAAGAGTGGGTAGGAGATCTAAACTAAACACAATGAAACAAAATTTCTAAGAGAAATTGTGTAAGTGGTTTATAACCACTTGAATGTGAGATGTTCAGTGGGAACAAAAGTGAGAAAGACATGGTGGTATTTCATTCTTGGAGAAGATCATCTTTCAAGATGGATCTGGACCTGTTTTGAGGTAATCTCCAGTACCTATTTAGACCTAACATGATTGGCTCCCTCAAAACTTCCATGTTGTAAAGGCATTCTGAGACACCATTCTCATTCTGCAGGAAATATCTTCTGGAAGCTGCTGGAACTGTCTGTCATGAGTCCAAGTAGGATGAACAAGGCTTCCATTTCCATATTTCCATCTACTTGCTCCTCTCCCTGACATGTGTTTTGACTCTTCAAAACCTTCCATTAAGGAGTGTACTTGTCAGTGACACAGATGTTGTGTTTTTTTAAAACTAAAAACCTCCAGTCCTTGGAAATGATTTTGTGAAGAAAATCTAAAGGCAAATGGGGTGTAAAATATCTCTGAAATAAAAAAGCAGCCTGTAATGCTAAAATATTTAGAAAAGAGTGATGAATTCTTTGGTCTCCTATATATTTATCATGCACAAATATGATAGAATCTTATAACTGGAAAGGGCCTTGGTGATCATCTAGCAAAGCAGATATGAAATGAGAGTGAGGTGATGGTAAGTGCAAAAGTCATTTTGATAGGGTGTGCTACACCCCCCCCCCCATGTCATTGTCTCCTGTTTAAGATTGCAGATTTCAAGGAAAGGTATGCTAAAATGTGAGAATGACCTTATTTGTAATTTCCCTTCAGGGAGATGCAGGGGGGAGAAAGAAGTGAAACAGTTTCTTTTTTTTTTTTTTTTTAATTTGTAATGTAATAATTCAGGAGCTGTTCCTGGAAGGTGGGGGAAACAGAAAGAATATAAAAAGAGGTTTGAAATAAAGAGCAGGAGAAAAAGAAGGGAGAGGAAAAAGAGGAGAAAGATGGGAATGGAGATTGAGATTCAGGTTTGGTTTTGGCCATTTTGTAAGATGGAGATGTGAACTATGTGAGCTTGGCCATGTGTGGCCAAGGTCTGGGGCCACCTCTGGCTGGCCCAGGCTAGCTGCATGTGTGCTAAAGGTAGTTGAGAAGTTTACAGATTTGAACTGCATGTTGGAGTTTGTTTTGCTGAGTTTGACTTGTGTCTGGAAGAGGCCATGCAAAAGATAGGCCTGAAAAGAAAGTGAACTGTGCTGAGTCCAGTACCATGAAGTTTCTACCTGGACAACAAGAAGAGGATGGCATGGAGGAGCTGGAGCATGCCAAAGGAGTGCGCAAAAGAAGATTTCTTTAAACATGCAGAGATGAACTCTAACTGGCTGATTTTGGTGAGATGATCAGGACTGAGAGACTGAGGATTTTTGAAAATCTGGGAAAGGATTTTGGACAATGTTGTGAAAGGTTTTGGACAATGTTAAAGTAATCAGAGTTTTACTTACATGTTTCTTTTGTATTAATTAGGAAATCACTTTGTTAGAAATAAATTAGTCTGCACTGATAGTCGTGCTTTGGCTTGGTATTTTGGTTGAGAAGGCTGGGAATGGTGGAAAGAACCCATGAGTTTAAAAGAGGGTAACTTGAGGCAAACTAGTCTAAACTTTAAACTGTGTTTCTAAGTTTTTCTTTTTAGGTCTGAAAGAAGGAAAGAAAGCAGAGAAAAGTTGGTAGCTTATTTTTGCATACCAATGGTAAAGGTGAGCAGTGAAAATGCTAATGAACTGTTAGTAGCCTGATTCCTAGGGAGAGAAGCAGGCATAGTTGTGTTCAGTTAAAGGTAAAGGCAATTGTGAATGTAAACTGTTTTGAACCTACTTCATAGAGAGAAGCAGGCAGAGATAGGTGTTCAAGTTTAAGGCAAAAAGTCTTTCTCATTTTACCCCGATTTCAATTTGATTGTGAAAATCCTCTTTGTAAAAGGTATGATAAAATGAGAGAGCTTTACTTACTATGAAAACAGGGGCCCATGACCAGCGGCTTATCCGTCAGGACACATGGCAATTAGATGTCTAAAGACATAGAGCAGAGGAGACTAAGGGCAGGAAAGGACAGGAATAAATCAAGGAAATAAATGAGATTTAAAAAATAAAGAGGGCATAGCAGTGGGGTTTTGAAGTCAGTTAGATTCTGTTTTACACTGTTGCTGATGTGTGAACAGGAGTGCAGGGTTCCTAAGGGCTTTATGACACTTTTCTTTGAATACACCATTAAGTAAATGCAGTGCAAATTAAAGCCCACTGATTCTGTGTTTGGGAGCAATTGAGAATATAGTGTCTTGTACTTCAGGGCTATTCACTGGACAGGCAGTGAGACTTCCTTTGAAAGATGTTGACAAAAATACAATCAACTGTGCATGTAAATGCCTCTGCACATTTGGTTTGCTTTCTGATGCTTCTGAAGGATCAGTGTACAGGCTTCTAGTTGCATTCTTTTCTTTTTATTTCCCTGGTTGCATTCTTTACCTGCAGTGGCACTGGACTCTGTGGCCTGAGCTGACCAGCTCATACACAAATTCAGATGCTGAAACAGGATGACCAAGAAGGGACTTTTTGACTTTGACTTAAACACCTACAGGCTTGCTTCTCTTTCTCCAAAGCTGACTGCAAACAGTTTACATAACAATTGCCTTTAAGTAGACACACCTATGCCTGCTTCTCTCCCTAGTAAGCAGGCTACAAGTAGGCCATTTATTTTTAATCTTTACCTTAACCTTGAGCACCTCTGTCTGCTTTTCTTCTACAAAGCAAGCTGCAAACTGTTTATTAGCATTTACACTGATCACCCTTACCATTGATATGCAAAAGTCAGCCAACTGTTTCTCAGTTTTTAGCTCTAAAAACTGTAGAAAAGAAAAACTTAGAAATACAGTTTAAACTCTTATGGGTTTTTGTTTACCATCCCCAGCCTTCTCAACCAAAATACCAAACCAATTCAAGACTATCAGTGTAGACTAATTTATTTTTAACAAAGTGATTTTTTTAATTACTGCAGAAGAAACATGTAAGTAAAACTCCGATTAACATCATCTAAAACCTTTCTCAGCATTGTCTAAAGTCCTTTCCCCAGATTGCCCAAACATCCTCAGTCTCTCAGTCCTGATCATCTCACCAATGTCAGCCAGGCAGAGTTCAATCTCCCTGTTTGAAGACATCTTTCTTTAGGTGCGCTCCTTTGTGCTCCAGCTCCTCCAGGCCATCCTCTTCTTGTTGTCCAGGTAAAACTTTATGGTACCAGACCCAGCAAAGTTTACTTTTTTTTTTAGGCCTGACTTGCACGGCCTCTTCAGACACAAGTTAAACTCAGCAAAACAAACTCCAACACGGAGGTCAAATCTGCAAACTTCTTAACCACCTTTAGCACACATGCTGCCAGCCTGAGCCAGCCAAAGGCTGCAGGCCCCCTGGCCCTGGCCACATGTTCAAATCTACGTGGCTCACATCTTTACTCTACAAAATGGCCGATTTTCATCTCTCCTCCATTGAATCTCTCTTTCTATCCGATCCCCATATTGCCATCTCTCTGCTTATTTCTGCATCCTTTATATACTCTGATTTCCAGTCTGGGCCAGCCAAAGGCTGTAGTCCCTGGACCCTGGCCACATGGTCAGATCTACATGGCTCACATCTTTATAAAATGGCCAATTTTCATCTCTCCTCCATTAAATCTCTCTTTCTATCCCATCTCCACACATTGCCATCTCTCTCTTTATTTCCATACCCTTTATACTCTAATTTTCCATCTTCCAGAAACCAAGTCTAGACCATTTTACTTCTTCCTCCCCACTGCATCTCCCTGAAGAAAAATTTTAATTAAGGTCATTTTCACCTTTTAGCATACCTGTCCTTAAAATCTGCAATCTTAAAACAGAAGGGGGTGGGGAGTAAGCACACCCTATCAATGCTTTTTGTAATGGTGAACTCAGGTAGAGCCTTGCATTATTAGGAAGAAACATGTGTGCCAATGGCATTAAGTTAACCAGTAATAAATAAGATTTATCATTCACCACACAAGTGTCCCCTTTGTGACACTGGAAATTTGTACTGTCCTTAAGCAATGCTGCTTCAAAGAAAAAATAATAGACTATTTGTAAAAATAAAGTTGGACTCAGGTGAGTTCTACCTCCTGTACCAAATCTATCAGTAATGTTATCAGCCTATAAACTTCTTTAAGTCTTAAAATCCAGTAAAGTTAGCCTCTGCAATCTTTTTCTTTAAAGCCCACTTGAAGATATATTTTCCTTCTACTTTTCATGTGTCTATCATACACAAAATAAAGGATTGGTTTTTACAATGTGTATTTCTGTGTATTAAATGGACATGTCAAAAGGTGAAATCATTTTTCCTAATTTGTTTTTATTGTGCTAAAATGTGCATAATATAAAATTTACTATCTTTACTATTTTTTGTGTACAGTTCAATATATTAAACACATTCAGAGTGGTGTGTGTGTATCTTTCACTATCATTTATCTCCAGGACACTTTTTATCTTGTAAAACTGAAATGTTATACTCTCTAAATGATAACCCCCATCTTTCTCTCCCCTGTCCCTGGCCAACATCACTTGCTGTCTCCATCATTTTGGCTACCTTAAGTCCCTCTGGATGTGTGCCCAGACAATATTTCTCCCTTAGTTACCAAGTTATCTCACTTAGTATAATGTATTTAAGTGCACCTATTTTATAAAAATGCCCAAAATTCTTTACTTTTTAAGGCTGAGATCTTTCCATTTTCCACTGTTGTGAGGAATGCTGCTGTGAACATGGGTGTGCAAGTGTCTCTTTGAGATGATGTTTTGGAGTATAAACCCAGACTTGCACTTTCTCCAGCATAAACTAATTCTTTTTTCAAATACTTGAGAAACTCATCTATTTGTTTTTCACACTGTCTGTATCAGTTTGCATTCCCACCAACAGTGCAAACATCTTCCAATTTCTATGCATTCCCACTGACACTTACTGCCTCTTGTTTTGTATTGTTAGCCAGTAGCCATCCTAATGGGTGTGAGAGGTTTTGTGGTTTTGATTTGCATTTCCCTAGTGATGTAGAATATCTTTTCTTTTACTTATTGGCTATTTGTTTGCCTGCTTTGTCTATCAAAGCCCTTCACCCAGTTCTAAAGCAGGCCTTTATTTTTCTTGTTGAGTTATTTACAAATATTTCATCTTTCCACTGGCTACATTAAAAAAAAAAATGATTGTTCTCTCTGATGCACAGTTTTAAATTTTCATAAAATCCAATTTGGCTATTATTTCTTTTCTAGCCAGTGTATTAGATGTAATATCCAAGAAATCATTGCCAAATTCATATTGTCATGATTTTGAATTTTTCTTCACAGAGTTCTATAACTTTTGGTCTTACATTTAGTTAGGTCTTTTTATCTATTTTGAGTACTTTTTGTCTATGTCACTAATTGAAGAGCTAATTTCATTCTTTTTTAGGTAAATATCTAGTTTTTCCAACACCATACATTGGAAAGACTGTCCATTCACCTTTGAATGTCTTGGCATTAGTGTCAAAAATCATTTGTATATGGGACTTTATTTTTCTTAGCTTTCTATTTTGCAGTCTAGTCTGTCTTTCTGCCAGCACCATACTGCCTTGAACATCATGGCTTTGTATTAAGTTTTCAAATGACAAAGAGTAAGCTTTTCATTTTTTGTTCTTTTTCAATATTGTTTTGGCTTTTTGAAAATCCATGTGAACTGTGGGATGAGTTTTACTATTTCTGCAAAAAAAATTAAGTGATTAGCATTCTGATAGGACTCAATTTATAGATTGCTTTAGGTGTCAATTTATTGATTGACACCTTAACAATATTAAATTGTCCAATAAGTGGATATTACTTGTGTTTCAATTAATACTTTTAGAAATGTTGTATAGTCTTCACTACACAAGTTACTCTTTTAGCTGAGAAAGGTGAATTCATTCATTTGTAATAGATCAGAGTTTAGTTGTGGGATCTTGGTTTTATAGACAATGTTTAGGAGGATAGCTTAGCATTACCTCATTCCTATTCTAATAATTTGTTATATTTCATAGAGGTGACAAAAGGAAAGATCATCAGGCCAGTGAAATAAAGATACCAAAGTTAAGATTGTGAAGAGATCAAAAAATAATAATTTTTGTTTCCTGAATTCAGATTATTGATTTTTATCAATTATTCTACTGGTGATCAGTAGAGCTCTCTGTGATGGATTTATCCAGATCAAAGTCATGAGTGGTAGATTATTAGGGGCAACAATTTATTGATTCATAATATGAATGTATATTTATAGTTTCTAGAATATGGGTCACTAAAATCCAGGATATTCTCTGCTGCGACTCCAAGATGTGTTTCAAAATACATATATTATTTGTCTAAAACCTATGGTTTGTGGGATGTTAATTTCATATGCCCTGGTTTTTTTTTTTCTTGCGTGTGTGTTTTGTTTTATATGTATCGTACATTTGCTTCCTTGATTCCAGCAGTTCCTTCTTGCTTCTGCCTATTTCCTTGAAAGAATAAAGTGGAAATAAAACTTGAATTGTGGCTCATGGCTCTTTCAATTCCATTCCTAGTGGATATGATGTTAACTGCTAAAGGTGAGAAATAACAGGCAGAACTCAAGGGGAAAAAAAGTGAAACTGTCAATTAGGATCAAAGCCCAGTGAGAAGCAACCAGTGGGTTTTGGGGCTCAGTGAGAATCGAGCAGTCGCTTTCACAGCTCAGCAGCAGGAGAACCTGGCTGGCAGTCAGCAACCAGCTTAGAGCATTGAGATCCCTTTTTAATTTCTACCTGCCTTTCCTCCAGAAAACTATAAAATAAGTAAAACGGTATGTCTTAATACAACTAAAAAATGAGTAAAGGAGGAAATTGTCAGATTAAATAAATTGTATAAAATGACTTAATCCAGGGATAAAAAAAAAAAACAATAACTATCTGTAATTTTTTTCACCTTTTCCAATGGGTTCATTTTCTGTAAACAGAGAGTAAGGATTCTTATTTCACCCTACTGGGGCAGTTTCTCCAAAATGAAACAAATGCTCTTACAATCCATGGTAGTATATTTTGATACATCACAAGTATCCTGGTGATGATTTATTTGTGAAAGTTTGCACTTTCGATCAGAAAACTTATAATGGACACATTCCCATAAGGAAATTCATTGGTTACCTTAACATACATAGGAGTTGACATACGTTTTCTGTAATTTTCTTGATAGTATATAGTTCAAATTTGTGGCCACACTATCACTTTTACAGTTACTCTGATACTGTGAACAGAAAGGTGTAAACAAAATAAACACCAGTATGTTCCAATATATAATATGATTTACAGACAATGAATTTTAATTTCCTATCAGTTTCATATGTCATGAAATATTCCTTTTCTTTTGGTTATTTTTACCTACTAAAATTGAAAATTGTTCTAAGCTCTTGAGCCATCATCTGCTGATTATAGTCACATACCGTCTAACCAATACAACAATCAACTTGTTTTCTCAAGACGATTAAAACCCAGTTCTTCAATTCTAGCCAATGAACTGAATTTTTTGAGGTTGGAGATTGTTCTGAGGGCTTTCTTAAATCACCATTGTCCCAGAGATCTCATTCTCCACCTGTTTAGAGACATGTGGCATCTCCCTGCTCACCTTGTGACAATGTTTGGCCCACATTTGAACATTAGGCTAAACTTTATACATGTTTCTGGTTTTCTTTGTTATTTTGTGAAGATAGATAATCTAGTTCATAGGGTACTATATGCAAACACATACATATATATATGCACACCTATATACACATATTCATGCACATATATGTATTTATGTGTGTGTCTAGGTATATGTACATGCATAGATGCAATCTGGATATATACGTATATGTGTATATACATATATAAATATGTATATTTAGCTAAGTTCATAAAAAAATGAACCAAGATATCTCCTACTACCATGCACAAAAAGCAGCTCAAAATGGATAAAAGATTTGGATGTAAGACCTGAAACCATAATATACATAGAGGAGAACATGGTGAAAACCTTACGTGAGTTATAATTCAGAAATCCATTTCTGGACACATCCATATCAGGTAAAAAAAAAAATGAAGGAAAGCTTGAACAGCTCAGACTACATCAAATTAAAAAGCTTCTGTACAGCAAAAGAGACAACAAAGAAAACAAAAAGAAACCCTCCCGAGTGGCAAAAATTTGCCCTCCATACAAGTGATAAGGGTCTGATAACAAAAATACACAAAGAACTCACCCAACTTGACAAAAACAAAGAACAAAAACCCAGTTAAAAAATGGGGAGAAGAATTAAAAGGACACTTCTCCAAAGAGGAAATACAAATGGCCAACAGGCACATGAAAAACTGCTCAGCATCACTAGCAATCAGGGAAATGCAAATCAAAACCACAATGAGATACCACCTACACCAGTAAGAATGGCCCACATCCAAAAAATGGGCAACAACAAGTGCTGGCAAGGATGTGGAGAGAAAGGAACACTCTTACACTGCTGGTGGGAATGTAAACTGATCCAGAAACTACAGAAAGCTGTGTAGAGGACCCTCAAACTAATCTAAATGGAACTACCATTTGACCCAGCAATTGCTCTTCTGGAAATCTACCCAAAGGAGACCTCAATTCTTGTACAAATTATCCAAATTTTAAGATAAAAAAATGAATAAATAAGAGGACAGAAAGAAAGAAAGAAAGAAAGAAAGAAAACTACTTGAAACTATACTGAGGGATGATGTGAGACTTGTACACACATAGAGGGTGATCATGTATCCCAAAATTTATGTAGTCTGATAAATCAGTAATATATGTGTAGTTGGGTTGATGGATACATGGAGGCATGCTAATTAGGGACTGGAAACTGAGGCGCATCCCCTTAAAATGCTGGCTATGGAACTTCTTTCAGGGAAAGACTAGGCAATGGACATTTTTCCTGTGCCTCAACATTGAATTCAGTGGGGAAATTCATGAAAAGTTCCATGTATACCCTCAAAAACTCTCAGATTTTCTTACTACTTTTAAAGTTGATATTTCTCAGCTGCCTGAAGAAGTCACTCAGCTAGTTTCTCACAGAGAGGATTTTTCCATGTGCAGTTGTACTTCAGCATTTGTTTGGAATAAGGGAAATTCAGGAGGCAATGATGTTGCCTAAAATCATGGTCTAAAATCAAGACCTTCTCCAAACAGATTTTGATTTCCACCAAATATTGATCATTTTGTATAAAGGATAGAACTCAGGAATAGTCAAATGGAAGACTCATAAGATGATCTATGGCTAGGGATTTGGGACACTTATGTGGACTCACCAACAAGAGAGAGATCATAAAGTCAAAAATGGGATGTGTAGAAATGGACTGAATGTCATCCTCTGCAGGACAGAGGAAGGTAGTACTTGTGACCTAGCCTCCCACCCCTAACCTACATGCCCAAGAAAATCATAGTCTCAAAAAATAGAACAAAAAAAGCTAGAGAGCCAAAGATACTTTCATTGCAAAGGGAACCATAAATAATAAAGAAAGACCTTTCACTTAACATGTTAAGATTTCAATTTTTAAATACAAAATCATTTGCTGTAAATTACTTGGCATTTAGTACTCTGTAAAATGGTATGTTTAATTTACGTAAGTCTACTGTTTTTATTATTGTTGAAAAGTTGCCACCCATATTATAATTTCAATAATATACATACAGGAGTTGGGGGGAATCATTCAAAGCTGTTACATTCATTTTAAGGATTTAAGCTGTTTTACATATATGAACTACAGAAGAAATAACACAATGATAAAATAGTCAGGATACCTTGCAGATATTAATATTAATATAGAAATTAAATTGGCTAGTAAAAATAGATTGATTAATAATGTTTTAATAATATAATTTCCTGAAGAAGTTAAGCTCCTTTGGTGCCCTGACTTTGCCTTTATAGCTTGTATGATCTTGGGGAAGATAGCTAAGCCATTTATAGGTCAATTTCTCAAATTCAAAAGTAGAAGAATTAACACAATCCCCTAGCATTATTGGCAAGAGTAAAATCAGGTGATGATGTGGCATATTGAGCATCAAGTAAATGCTCAATAAATATAAACTAAAGCTAGTGGTAATGGGGATGATGATGACAGTCATGGGGAATTAAGTGATAGGGGAAATCAAAACAAGCCACTAAGTCAACAAAGATAATAACCATTATTACTAAATTTTATTTAAGGGATGTTTATTCCCCTAGTAATTATTTTACCTTATTTTCAATATAAATGGTGCCACAAAAATTATTAGGCAGTTGAATGTTATGTGGTTTTGATGGAGTAACCTCATTAAACTCTGTGTTTACCTATTTCACAAAACCATCCTCATGTTCAAACAGAAAAAAATATTCATTATTCTTACTGAATGCTTACATATGATTAACATTAATCATTGTGTAGTTGGGTAAACAGAGGTTTGCATTTTATTCCCGATGCCATTAGGGAAATTAGTGTAAATGAGAAATTTCATTCTAAAAAGCTTTCAAATATATCAAAGTCTTTCACACCTAAATGCTACATGATATCATTTAGTATTCTTTTAGATGAAAGTCAGTGTTTTTGTGCCATTGAAAATTGTTATAATTTATTTTTTTGTAGAATAGTTAAAATTAAGGAAGATCCAAGAAAATTAAATCATCATATCTCTCACTATTTAGTTATAACTGCTAGGAAGCATGGGGTTTTTGTTTGTTTGTTTGTTTGTTTGTCTGTTTGTTTTGAGACTAGGTCTCACTATTTTTGCCCATGGAACTGTAGGCTCACATGCCCGGGGTACCACAGACTCAAGTAATCCCCAGTCTCAGCTTCCCAGGTAGCTGGGATTACAGGTGCACACCACCATGCCCAGTTATATATTTTTTTGAACTAGGTCTCACTACGTGCCCCAGGTGGGACTCAAACTGCAATCCCTAGCCCTGGTCACTTCATAGGCTGAAGCTTACAGGCACGAGCCACCGTGCCCGGCTAGGAAGCACATTGATCTCTATATTGCTGTGTTTTTCTCCCAGGAGTGTGTGTGGGGGGTGGGATGTGTGTGGATAGGTGAGTGGGTAAGTGGGTGAGTGTGTAGATAGGGAGGTATATAGGTAAGTAGGATAGACAGACAGACAGACAGACAGACAGACAGACAGACAGACAGACAGATAGATAGATAGATAGATAGATAGATAGATAAATATTATGATTGAGACTGGGCAAGCCATATGTGTCTCTTTGTGTGTGTGTGTGTGTGTGTGTGTATGTGTGTTTTGGTCCCTCATAGGCATATTCCTTCATCATATTTCATTATACTCTTTCCCAACCTCCATTCTTGCCTCTTCTGCTTTGGAAGTCTCAGATCTGTGGATAGTTTTCAAGGATTGGTTTTAATGTTTGTCTTTGTCTGACCCTTTATTTGGTTTCTGTATTCCACATATAAGTGATACCACCTGGTATTTATTTTTCCCTTTCTGGCTAACTTTGCATAGCTAATCCCTACTAGATCCACATTGTCATAGTTGACATGTTAATCTTTTTTGATCACTAAGTAGTATTCCATTGCTTTTATAATCATCTCTCATGAACTTGCCACCACACCTCACCAAAGCTTCTTACATCCATGGTATTCCCATAACCTCAGAATGAAATGAGTAAATGGTATTCCCATAAACTCAGAATGAAATGAGTATCCTTTGCTGAGGACCATGCCTTATAAGGACACTAGCACCAACCCCACCCCAGAGCCTAGGTCCTAGATTTCTGAAGGATTCAGAAACCTGGGGTATCTCAGTCCTGATAATAGAATTTCACCCCTTTGTAACCTTAGCCCCAGAGGTTATGGCTATATTTTGGAGACCCATGAAAGCTTGGATGCTGCCCTTGGTCTCTCTGCTGTCCCATCTCTTTGTCATTTTCTACAGTTGTTAAGATGCATAAAATAATGCATGATCTGAACCAATTGCTATCCTTAAGATCTACAATAGAAAACACAGATGTAAAGTTACGTACACAACTACATTAAGGAAAGTAAAATTAGATGAATTTCTTTTTTTTTCTCTGTTGAAACATTCCCTCCCACCCACCCACTACCTTCCTTTATTCTTTGTTGTAGGGGCTAAGTCTCCAAAATATCTTTATCATTGATGTTATGGAGCTTATCTCCAGAATATCAGATATCACTCATTCTTAATCTCAGAAGCCTCACTGCCTTTATGAATGTTCTCTAGTGTTCATAAGTAAGTTGTTTTGAATCATCTGCTGTGTAAATATGTGTTTGTTTATATCATTCCCTAGAAGTCCCTCCACTTACAATAAATAGCAATGCTTGTCTTTACTGGTGATTGAGTAAATAATATTCCACTGTGTGAGGAAGACCATGTCTTCCTCCATTAGTGGATACTTAGGTTGCTTCCATGTCCTAATGATTGTGTATGTTGCTGCAATGAACATGACAGACCTTTTTTTTTTTTAGTTGATAGTTTTAAATTCTATAGATAGATGCCCAATAGAGGGATTTGTGGGATAATATTTCCATTTTTAATTTTTTAAGGAAAGCCCAGATGACTTCCCATAATTGCTGTACTGACTTACATTCCCACAACAGTGTATTCCACATTATCTCTAGCACAGTTTGTTGGGGGGCTTTTAGATATATTCCATTCTTCTAGATATGAGATGACTCATATAATTTGATTTTAACCTGAATCTTTCTTATCTGACATAATGGAGAACATGTTTCCATGTTTTCAATCAGTCATCTGGATATCCTGTTGAATAGTCTATTCAGCTCTTTGATGCTTGCTTTTCTTTTGTTGTTATATAATTGCCTTATGTGTCTTGGATATTAATCCTATGATGATCATGTAATGTGCAAATGTTTTCTCCCATTCAGTAAGATTACTTTAATTTATTTATGTTTTTTTTTTCATTGAGTTAAATCTCCTCCTCGTTAGGTAGTCCACATTGTTATTTCCGCTTTTATTTAACTTGCTGTAGAGGCTAAGTCTCCAAGACATCTTTATTATTGATGTTATGGAGCACATCACCAGTGTTTCTTCATATATGTTTTATTGTTTTATTGTTGCAGTTCTAAATATTAGATCTTATATTTAAATTTTAAATAATTTGCAATTTATTTTTGTGTATGGGGTTACAGTCATTCTTTCAAATGTGGTCTTCCATTTTCTCAGCACCATCATCAAAACAACTCTCCTTTTCTCTATGATCCCTGTATCTATGGAACTACTTCCATTTGTTAAAGTCAAGTGAAGAATTTCTTTGTATTATCTTGTTTCTTTGATTAAGTCAATGTTGTTTAGTTAGATTTATCAATGTTATTTAATTAAGTCTTTGTTAAGTATCATTTGCATTTAAACAATATTAAGTTGAAACCCTGCCCACCAGCAAGCATATAACTGCTTGCACACCCAGCTACCTGGGCCTTCAGAGCCCCTTTTCCAGCAGAGAACAAAGGCAGCAAGGAACCCTGAGTTGGCCCCTTACACTGGAGAGCCTGGGAGGGGGTGTCCCAGTGAGGTCTTAGCCCCACCCACCAGTGGATGGTTGCACAGGGCAACCATGTGCCAGCCAGCCAGGAGGGCCGAGGCATTTTCCAGTCAAGCCCCCACCCCAAGAGGACTTGGGACTGTACCTGCCCAGCCATCTAGGACCAGCCCCCACAAAGGGAAGTAGTACCAGCGTGTGGGCAGGGCAGGAGTAGGGAGCAGAGGATGCCCCTTCCATTTCACTCTTACTTAAACTAATTTTCAGGAGGAGGAAGAACATTAATAATGCAAACACCATCATAGAATGAGTGAGGAATCAGGTAAATGCCTAGCCCACACATCTGAGCTGGACATGAGAGATGCAATATTGAGAGAACCAGTGCATGCCAGGGCTGGAGAAACAACTACGGAGACATGATGTCACGAATCCACAGCTATGTACTCACCAGGTCTGGAGGAGCCAAAATCTCATTTCTTAGATACTATCTAAGAGAGCAAGGTGCCTCTCCCCACTACACAAGAGAGGAAGACCACAGAGTTGGGGAATCGACCTCACAGCAAAGCTGCAAACTGAGGAAGAGGAGATGGTTTACCATTCACAGATACCTGTACCCTGTACCCACCAAGAAACTTCTTCACCAACACTGGTTAGGAGTGAGGCCCCATAAACCAGATGCTAGAGCTATAAGTTAATGTAGCAAAACAACACAGGGAAGGGGTTGGAGAAGACAGCAAGCAATGAGAAAACAGGGACAGACCACAAATAAATATAGAATGACTGCCCACTGCAAGGTTAACACTGAAAACCTATCAACGTGGTTCACCTTGTCCCAAGAACATAGTTCCTCATCCAGTGAAAGGACACTGCATCAGGAAAGAAACTAATGGACTCAACACAGATTAATAAACAACAAAGAGTGAGGGATCTGAGTGAATGGAGGGGGCATTAGAGGGAGGGGAGGTATTCCAGTAACCTTTTACTGAGGTTGTGATTGAAAGAATAAAAATAAATTTTAAAATAAAAAGTAAAATAATAATCAACATTAAGTTAATATTGTCTCCACATTTTTGAGATTTGCTCATCTTTTTTTGTGGTTGATTTCTAGATTGCTAGCTCTGTGATAGAAGTTACTTGATATGATTTTAGTCTTCAAGAATGTCTTGATTCTGTTTTGTGACCAAACATATGGTCTATAGTCAAGAATGTTCCTTGTACACTTGAGAAGAATGTGTACTTGGTTTTTTTGGGGTGTGGTGGTAAAGAGCCCTTGTAAATGTCTCTTTAGCCCATCTGGTCTCATTCCTCATTTAAGGTTGTTGTTTCCTTGTTGATTTTCAGTCTGGTTCATGTGTCCATTGATATAAGGGAAATGTTGACAATCTTATCACACTTATATATGCAGTAGAAAAAAAGCAATGCAAAGGAAGAGACAAAGCCAAACCATGGCAGTCCTTTGGAATCTGACTGTGGCACAGAGGCTACCAGAGATGGTAGGGATGAGAGTTAGTGGACTGGTAGAGCACTATTGTTCCTAAAAATGTATGTTACTAAAATATACCCACCACCAAAACATATACAGTGTTTTAAATTAATGTTGGCTCAACCACAACAAAAAACAAAAAGCATTAATGAACCTTGACCAATATGCTCACATGCAGAGTTGATCTTCAACTTTGTCATTTGGTTCCCATCTTGTGTTTGAATAGTATTTATAAGACTGTAGTAAGATGATGCTGTCCACCTGCCCATTCTTGAATTTTCCATTATCACAGTGTTACAGTATCACAGCCTGTGCACATTGCAACTTACATTTAATGGTGTAGAATTTTTGAGACACATTGTTATTTAATAAATAAAGAGGATTTATTCAGAAATGAAACAACAGAAAACCAGGCAGGCAGAGTGCCTGCCTAGAGAGCTACTACTTGTCCTGAGACACCTCTCTATCCTAAGATCACCCCTTTAGAGTCTCAGGAGGGTGAGAGAGTGGGAGATGCAAGGAATGTTGGGTTCTGTAATTTGCTGATTTGCACATATGTGGACTCCCTCTAGACCTTGTCTAAATAGGGCTCTGAATATTAATTTTGCAGCATATGGCCCTCATTTTATAGGGAAGGAAAAGTATGTTTTAGGTATTGCTATACATTGTTGGTCATGAATTTAATATAATTTTGGGAAAATTTGGAAAACACTGAAGATGATGTTCTGCTCACCAAGGGTGGCTCCTTGACCTTTAGCCAGTCAAAATGTGATATATGAGAAAAAAGAACAAAAAATTGGCATTTTGAATCTAGAAACAATCATCAAAGATTGTTTCTCAAAGACTAGATATAAACATAATACATACTTTAATTCTCTGGGAATCAAACCTGCCTCAGAACACCTAATTATGACTAAACGAGTTTCTCAGACATAAAGTCTTAAATATATTTTGCATTTTTGAAGAAACTTCTCAGATTTTTTTTCAATTATAAGAGCGTATGAAAAAAGGGGAGGCCATATAGGCTGTATAATGTTTCCCTTCATATAATATTAAGCACATCTTCACAGGCCTTTAATCATTCACCCAAATGGTTCTTAGTCATTTGTTTAAATTACCCTTTATTGTCAGTTCTATTGTTCTTAATGTAAAAATAGAGACTTTTAAACCTTTTATAGTTAAATCTTTGCATATATCCTTAATGATTCCCTTTAAAAATTTCCAAGAGAAGGTGAGTTGAAGGCTCACAGTGTATACCTTTCTTTTGCCTTGGCTTGTACACTGCCAATCTGTCCTCCAGAAAGTCCCTGTGACATATCTGCTAGCAATAAATAGAAACATGCATTTTCCAGGTCTCACTAATTACTATGAAACAACAACATAAAGAATTGAAAACATTATCTCACCTAATTTGTGGCACTCTTGTTAATATTGTTTAATCATCTGTTGAATTAGTGTTTGTTCACACATATTAAATCTCCATTAATCATATAGAGTTGAATCATTTTCATTTCCATTTTCTTTTTTGGTAAATGGCTTGGCATGTATGGCTGTGCTAATGTTAAAAGAGAGCCAAAGTAGTAAAAGTGATTAATCAGAAAGAGAGAGTGGAAAGGTAAGACCAGGCAAAAGCATCAAACACCTTATTGTTCCATCAACTTTAAGCCAAAAGTGATGAGAAATTGTGCCTTATATTTCGTTTCTTACCTGCCTAGCTAAATTAAATGCAATTTTTATGCCTGTTTACTTGAACATTTGGTTGTCCCAGGTTCCCTTTCTCTTTATTTTATTCTTAAATAATTCCCTTATTTTATCCCTACCCACAGCCTGCAAGGAAGGGGGAGAGAGAGGGAGTGTCATAATCTCTTTTGGCTGCTATAACAAAATGCCAGTCTGGTGGCTTATAATTATGTAGTTATAAAAACTGTATTTTTTATAAAATAAAATTACAAATTATATTTTATATATAAATACAATATATGTATATATTAATTATGTAATATGTAGCTATTATATTCATATATAGATATTATAACCATAAATTATATGTAATTATAAAAACATAATTATAAAATTTCTGTTGGCAACAGAAAATTCTGGGAACTGAAGTTCAACCAAGGTCAGGCTATATTCTCTAATAAGGGGTGTCTCCTTGGTTCCTATTTGACTCCTTTGATTCTACCCTAAAGTGGTGGAAGAGAAGGAGTAAGGGAGTGTTTATAAGACCATAATTCTGTTTAGTAAAGATCCATCCTGCTCAGGCACCTCACAGATACCCCCCACCTATGAATATTCATCATCTCCAAGGGTTAGGATTTCAGTATACACATTTGGGGAAGGAACCTAAGAGGAGAGGGAGCAAAAACAGAAGGGACAAAACCCCAAATATCTTGCATCTCATTTTTTTCCACCACACTCATATACCCGCTGCTTATATTTCCAGTTAAACATGACAAATATTAAAATTCAGGTAGATATTTCCTATTTCACCAGTGCCAACATCTGTTCTTTTCTGCTTCATAACTGTTTATTCTTGCACTTGTTATTTCTTGAATCTGTGTGTGTGTGTGTGTGTGTGTGTGTGTGTGCATGTGTGAACAAAGGCAACTTCAGGAGGAGTTTTACCAATTAAAACAGCTGTAGACATAAGTAAGTCACCTAGGAGTTCTGGGAGCAGGTCCAAATAGAAACTTGGCCTTGAAGCAATTGTGCAAATGTGTATAGATGACTGGTTTTTTATTCTTATTAGAAATAAATGATAATATTTTCTCCTCATTCAGTAATAGCAATTTACTGAGTCTTTGGATGGTAAAATAAAGTATTCAGTATTGATTTATTTATGTAGTGGTTCTTCAATGGTCTGATGGAAGGGGTCTTGTTATGCTTCCTGCTGTGTTGATGGTCTCCGGAACTTAAGTTTCTTGGTAATGGGGTGGGTGAATGTTTCATGAAATCGGGCTCCAGTGTCTGAACTTGTCCTTTGCCCCCTTGCCTTTGAAAATGTCTCTGTTAACCATGGCCTACCACACAAGAAAGAAATAGACAGTTCTGTTTACTTACTAACTGAGGAACTCAAATGGTACACATAATTCTTTAATCTTATTTTTTATTGAGGTAATATTGGTTGACAACACTGTATATGATATAAAGGAATAGGTTCATAACTCTTCATATATATGTTACCATTCTATACCTACCACCAAAATCTTAATAATCTTGCACTATAGTCCACTGGGTCTCTTTACCATTTAATTCCTACTACCCTCTCCCTATGGTAGATCTAGTTCTGCAGCCAAAGTTCTAGGGTCTGTTTTGCTTTCGTCTTGTTTATTCCTTGTTTTGTTTCTTCATAATCCAAATGTGAGAGAAATCATCTGGTATTTTTCAGTTTCCTTCTGATAGGGTGTGCTACCCCCACCCCATTGTCTCCTGTTTAAGATTGCAGATTTTAAGGACAGGTATGCTAAAATGTGAGATTGATCTTAGTTGGAATTTTCCTTCAGGGAGATGCAGGAGACAGGAAGGTGACACAGGTTTCCTGGAAGGCAAGAAATCAGGTATATAAAGGGCACGCAAACAAAGAGAAGGAATCGGATGGCAATATGGAGATCAGAGAGAGAGAGAGATTCAGTGGAGGAGAGATGGGAATCGGCCATCTTGTAGAGTAAAGATGTGAGCCATGTGAACTTGACCAGGGCCTGGGGACCTGCAGCCTTTGGCTGACCCAGGCTGGCAGCATGTGTGCTAAATGCAGTTAAGAAGTTTGCAGATTTGAACTCCATGTTGGAGTTTGTTTTGCTGTTTGACTGGTGTCTGGAAGACAAGGAGAACACAGTGTGGAAGACAAGGAGGAGCAAGCCAAAGGAGCACCAAAGGAACATGTCTTCAAGCGTCTGGAGATGAACTCTGACTGGACATTGGTGAGATGATCAGGACTGAGAGTCTGAGGATTTTTGGGCAATCTAGGGAAAGGACTTTGGACAATGCTGAGAAAGGTTTTGGACAATGTTAAAGTAATTTGAGTTTTACATATTTATTTTGTAGTAATTAGTAAATCACTTTGTTAGAAATGAATTAGTCTGCACTGATAGTCTTGCTTTGGTTTGGTATTTTGGTTGAAAAGGCTGGGGATGGTGAAAAGAACCCACAAGAGTTTAAACTGCTTTTAAGTTTTTTACTTTAGGTCCAAAAGAGGGAAAGAAAGCAGAGAGAAGCTGGTAGCTGATGTTTGCATATCAATAGTAGGCAGGTACAGTGTAAATGCTAATAAACAGTGTGTAGCCTGCTTCATAGAGAGAAGCAGGCAGATAGGTGTGTCTACTGCAAGTTAAAGGCAATTGCTAATGTAAACTGTTTGGAGCCTGTTCCAGAGAGAGAAGCAGGCCTGTATGTGTTCAGTCAAAATCAGAAAGTCCCTTTGTGGTTGCCCTGTTTCACTTCTAACATTTCATTTTGCATTATCCCTTCCAGTTCCATCCACATTGTCACAGATGGAATGAAAGAAAAAATACCTATATACATTAATATGTATGTATATGTGTATGTGTGTATGTTGTGTAACTCAGTGGTATGACATTGTATATATAATAGCACTTTCTTAATCCCCTCCTCTGTCTTTGGGCCATTAGGATTTTTCCCATAGCTTGGCTATTGTAAAATAATGCTGCAATGAACAGCAGAGTGTGTATATTCCTTCAAACTAGTTTTTTTGCATTCTTTGGATATCTGTGGGGTTTGAACACAGATTAAGAATATACCTTAGACAAAGGAACACCTTTGTCTTTGTCTTTAGACAAAGGAACACCTTTGTCTTTACTAGCATACTCTTAACTCCTGAAATACCCCCTGTCTTCTTAGGAATACCTTACCCAAGAGATAAGCCTTTGAAATGTTAAAAGGTGCTTACTTCTATAGGTTTCTTTCCTTCTGTCACTCCCAGGACCCTGGACCCTAGGGTTTCCCTTCCTCACTTCTTCATTGTGATTATTCATTGTCAAGGTATAAATAGGACCCCAACTTCTATTGAATTCAGTTCTTTGGACATGCTCCCAATGACCCCAATTCAAGAAATGAAGTCTCTTTGATTGTCTTTAATCTCTTCCATCTCATTCTCCTTCTTTCCTACACAGAACTCCGAGCAGATGCCTAGGAGTGGAATTGCTGGGTCCTATGAGATCTATTTATAATATTTTCTGAAAACTCCATGCTCTTTCCACAGGAGCTTGACCAGTCTGCATTCCCATGAAAAATATAGGCAGGATTCTTTTTCTTCACATCCTAGCCAACACAGCACATGTTCTTTCTGGTCTTCTTAGTTTTATTTTGAAATTATCACTATTTTTGCTCATGGAAACACAGGCTCACATTGCCCACATTACCACAGACTCAAGCAGTTCCCAGCCTCAGCTTCCCAGGTAGCTAGGATTACAGGCACGTGCCACCATGCCCAGCTATTTTTTGGGACTAGGTCATTGTGCTGCCCTGGGTAGGATTTGAACCACTATCCCCAGACCCTGCCATGACTCCATAAACTGTTGCTTACAAGCACATGCCACCATTCCTGGCTTGGTCCTCTTAGTTTTAATGGACATCACTAGGAATTGTGTCATAAAGTCCTTTTTATTTGTGTTGTTACAAAGTCCTTTTCAGTTCCTCACTTTAGACACCTAAAAGTTTAGGGGACACATGGACATGCCTCTTCATTCTCGTAGTAACTACCAGCAAGGCTCAATTCAGCATGCAAGTTGTCTCATGTCAACATTCAAGTGTAACCACTTGAGTTTGGGTTAGAAACCTACAATTTAAAGGAATACTGAAGTCCACTGGTAAATTTGCCAACATCATAGAACTGTGACATTTGCAAATGTGCATTGTTAGGGAGGTAATGCAGTGAGTGCTTTCTAAGGGAAAAATGTATTTTTAAAATCAAATCAGTGCTTCATGCTGCAGGGGGAAAGAGGACAAGCCCATAGTCACCAAGGTTTATTTTCTTTCCTTTTTTAATCTAATAAGTGCTTTATCACTTTCAGTTTTCTCAGCTCAAGCCAGGGATGTTTGAGAGTTATGAGATTTTAAAGAATGCTGAGTTTTTTTTATCTTGTCAGGACTGAAAGTGCTTTATAAATATCAGAGTTGGTGTTTAGGAATCTGGGACACTGCATCAGTGTGTACCTTGTGAGTCAGCTAATGAGGCCACAAGAGGACAGCCATCGGGGTCACTCCCTGTGTGGTCCTGACTTCGAAACAGATCACTGGGTCCACTCAATGAAATAATTTCATGTTATTGTTATTGTTGAAATGCAAGCAACCATGGTGTAAATTAGCTTATTCTAGTTATCACCAGTTTGCAGTCTTATAGGCATTATAAACATGATACAATCTCTGATTGCCTCATCCTAGGGGGAGAATATTACACACATATGGCCCTTACTGTGAAAATGATCTCCCAAATATGGTCCCACACAATGCTTATCTCCTGTTTTATTTCCATATTCTGGATTATTATGTTTTAACTATGCCAGTAATTAGTGGCATTCTTAGTTTAATCTCTGGCCATAGTAGCCTTAAAAGAAGTGGTTTTTCATGGGATGAATGAAAATCAGATTGGCTTGCAGTTTTCAGTTACCAGGATGATTCTTTTCTTACCTACATGGTCTTGGACTTTATATTGAATGTGAGATTCAGTATGGTCCTGGAGTTCACTGAAAAAAGTGCAAAGCTAATGATAAACAATTGCACTTGCAGTTTGTTGTTAGCACTGAAATAGTTTAGTGCTTAATGATCAAGCACTAAGAAAGCCATAAGAAAACACTCATGATGAAAGAACACTTTGAAGCATCTTATAAAACATGGGTCACCAAAGGATGGTGGATCATCAAAGAAAAAGACAACCTTTTTCAGATTTTGAAGATGCATGGCCACAGGTTGTTTCATGCAGGGTCTCTAGGAGTATCAGGGTATGCATTCCATTAGGTATACTGATGTCTTCATAGATAATATGGTGGAAGAATAGAGAGTTTCCTGTTTGTTTGTTTTTCATTAAAATGACCACAATTTCAAAGTGATTGACATTAATGCAAGTGGGCAGGGGCCAAAACATGAGCCCTAGTTTTTAAATATTTCATGCTCAGCAACAGTGTTTCCCAAAATGTGCTCTACTAAGCACTTGTTAGAAATGTTTGAATGAATGAATTCCATAAAATTTGGAGTCTCTGATCAAGAAAGTTTGAGAAGTAAAGGATCAAACAAAGTAAGATTTTTCAAAACTTTACTACATTTTTGTTTTGGAAGTCTCTAGAAATGTGTTAAAGGATATATACTATCACAAAATTTTGATCATAAAATATTTTATGGTGATTTTCCTGAATTAGTGTCTTAGAAATGACTATGGGAAAAGCATACTCAGATTTTGATTATAATTACAGATACATTTTATTATTTCTATATCTTCTGCAGCATCCCTGCAGCAACAAATGGCTTAATTATAGTCTATACTCTCTTTTCACAAAACACCATTCAGAGATCTAGTCTACATTGTAGTTACTTAGAATTTAAATTCCTCTCGATCACTAAGAGGACTGCAATGTCAATGTCTCCTGTTGACCACACAAATAAAGAAGTAAAAGGAGTAGTGTAGGATATCAGTTTGATAGCTAGCATTGATAAAAGCTACCATCAAAGGGCCAGGTTTCGAGAGATTCCTATTACTGCTTGTGAGACTATACAGCTATAAATTCTGGGAATAGAAAGGTCTCAGTGGATGCATGCCCCAGTCAGTCATTTAACTAGTCATTCACTTTTATTGAATGTGATTTATGCCTCAGAAATATATGCTATACTTACAAAATATAGGTAGTGAAATAAAGTTTCTGTCCTCATATGATACTTGAACTCCCTCAAATAATAGAGTTTAGGAAATCTTTGTGCTGGAAATGAGCATTCCATTTTGGGGGTAGTTGTTGCATTTTAGCCATTAGAATTCCAAAAGGCCAAATTGTGAAATAACATGCCTTTAATCACAGATGTTCTGCCAGTGTAGAAAATAGGAGTCAGATATTTGGAGTGTGTCCCAGTGTTCCACCTAGTAATATAATGTTATAAACATGAAAGTTTATATTTATATATATTCATAGCTTTTGAAGATAGCCATAAAAGAAAAGAACTCTGTGAAAGTTATTACATTTTATGATTATTTTGATACTAGTTTACTAGATCTGGGTTCTCAGGTGAATTTTTACTCCTGAACACAGTGATCAAGCCTGTATCACCAGGAGAAAATAGCACTCAAGAGTGAAGAATTTAACTTCTAAAAGGGTGATCTGAATAAAAATATCATTTCAAAGGATGGTTATAGAATGACCTTATAACTATGTATATCAGAAAGCAATCAGTCAAAAGTTCTTGATAGGTGCAGTGTGTGCAACAATATGCTAAGCATGGTAGGTGACATGAATTTGTATACAACCTTAGCTATCCTATTGAAAAAAGTAATAATTGGGGACCCATCCCCATGCTGCCTGCTCTGCCATCCCTGGGAGCCAACCCCCACAGCCAGGTTCCTGAGAGAACCTGGAACCCACCCAACTGCTGGTGCAAATTACAAAGTACAGATGTACTTTCAACCTGAACATTCCCATCAACATGCCGAATAACACAAGATCCATGGTTTCTCAATATGTAGAGCAAGTTAGAAAGCAAAACACAGTAAGGAGAACTACTTTAAACATGCAAGCAAGTCCTACAGGAAATATTCCATCACCAACAAAGAAAGGACAATCTCCAGAAAACATCAAAGAAATTATGTGTATATCAGAAAAAAATTCCAGCATCAATATGTTAAGTGCACTCCACAGTTAAGAGAAGAATTAGATAAAAAGGACAACAGTATGATAAAAGCATCTAATGCACTAAGGGAAAAAGTAGAAACATATAAAAAAGAAAGCATCAATATGTATAACCTAATCAATGAACGAAAGAATGAAAATGAATCCCTAAAATTGAAATTGAAAGAGATTCAATATTTAAGGGTTGCAATAGATGAGCTCTCAAAAATGCACAGAAAAGCCATGGCAGCAGAATAGATGAAATAGAGGAACGAATCAGCATACTTGAGAATACAGAAATAGAGAGGACAAAGAAAGAAAAAGAGAGAGAAACAAAGTAGGAGGACTGAAGACAAGCTCAGAAGTATGGTAGATTCCTTAAAGAAAAGAAACATAAGAGTAATAGGAATCCCAGAAGGAGAGGAGAGAGTTAGGGGAACTGAAAGGCTTTTCAATATAATACTATAGGAGAAGTTCCCAAATCTAAAGAAAGAAATGAAAATAGATATACAGGGAGCCAAAAGGACACCAAACTACTTTAATGAAAGAAAAGCCACAGCGAGACACATCATCTTAAAACGTCCAAGAACCCAAGATAAGGAAAAAATAATGAGAATGACTAGAGAAAAGAAACAGATAACCTACAAAGGAAAATCCATTAGACTGACCTCAGATTTTTCTGAAGAGACATTCCCGGCAAGGAGAAAATGGAGTCACATCTACAAAAACTCCAAGAAAAAATGTGCCAGCAAAGAATACTCTACCCTGCAAAGCCTTCCTCAATGAAGGAAAAATTAGAACCTCCTCTGACAGGCAAAGTCTCCAGAAATTTGCTACCACTAAACCCCCACTCCAAGAAATTTTTCAGGAGGCCTCAAGATCAAAACCATAAGAAGAACAAATACAAAAACCAAAAACACAAAATTAACCCCAAATGACCACCAGGAAACCATTAGAATCACAAATATCAATAATCACCCTAAACATCAATGGTCTAAACTCAGCAATCAAAAGACAAATAGTTGCAGAATGGATCAGAAAACAGAAGCTAACATTCTGCTGCCTCCAAGAAACATATCTGATCACTAAGGATAAGCATAGACTGAAGGTGCAAGGCTGGAAAACTACACTGCAAGCAAACGGCCCCCACAAGAAAGCAGGAGTTGACATTCTTGTATCAGACAGAGCAGACTTCAAATTAACAAAAGTGACAAAAGATAAAGACGGCCACTACATAATGGTTAAAGGGTCAACCTACCAAAAAGACATAACAATAATCAACATATACGCACCTAATGAGGGAGCACCAAAATTCATAAAACAACTACTAGTAGAATGGAAATCAAATATTGGTGAGAATACATATGTGGTGGGAGATTTTAACACGCCACTCTCAACAAAATACAGATCAACAAAACAGCAACTACACAAAGAAACAAAAGCTTTAAAGGACGAGCTAGACCAAATGGACTTAATAGATATATACAGGACACTACACCCCCAAGAAAAAGAATACACTTTTTTTTTCAAATGCACACAGTTTGTTCTCTAAAATTGATCATATATTAGGCCACAAGACAAACCTGAACAAATACACAAAGATTAAAATAATATCAACATTTTTCTCCGATCTTAAAGGCATCAAATTAGAAATCAACAATGAAAAGAAAACAAGGAGAGTAAACACTACATGGAAACTGAACAACAGGCTTCTGGAAGATCACTGGGTAAAAGAGGAAATCAAAGAAGAATTTTTTTTTTTTTGAGACTAGGTCTTGCTATTTTTGCCTGTGGAACCGCAGGCTCTCGTTGCCCAGGCAATCCCCAGCCTCAGCTTCCCAGGTAGCTGGGATTACAGGCGTGCGCCACCACGTTCAGCTATTTTTTTTTTTTTTTGGAACTAGGTCTCACTACGGGCCCCAGGCAGGACTCAAACCATGATCCCTAGCCCCGGCCGCTTCATAGGCTGAAGCTTACAAGCATGAGCCACCGTGCCCGGCCTCAAAGAAGAAATTAAAACCTACATGGAGGCAAATGACAATGATGACACAACGTTCCAAAATGTGTGGGATGCAGCAAAAGCAGTACTACGAGGAAAGTTCATAACAATACAGGCCCAAACAAAAAGAAATGAAACAGCCCAAAGAAATACTCTAATCTCCCAACTTGAGGACTTAGAAAAAGAGCAACAAAAAATCCAAAACCCAGCAGAAGACAAGAAATAACAAAAATAAAAGCGGAGATTAATGAAATAGAAACCAAAAAGACCATCGAGAAGATAAACAAAACCAAAAGCTGGTTCTTTGAAAAAATAAATAAAATTGACAACCCCCTGGCAAGGCTTACAAAGAAAAGAAGAGAGAAAACACAAATAAACAGGATCATAAATGAAAAGGGAGATATTACAACAGACCCAGCAGAAATCCAAAAGATAATTAGAGACTACTACAAACATCTCTATGCAAACAAATACAGCAACCTGGAAGAGATGGACAAATTCCTGGAACAATACAGTCATCCAAAATTGAATAAAGAAGAAATAGAAAACTTAAACAGGTCAATCACAAGCAGTGAATTGAGACAGTCATCAGAACTCTCCCTAAAAACAAGAGCCCAGGTTCTGATGGGTTTACAAATGAGTGCTACCAAACATTCAAAGAGGAACTAACACCGGTACTATGAAAACTCTTTCAAAAAATTGAGAAAGAAGGAAAGCTACCAAATACCTTTTATGAAGCAAACATTACACTAATTCTAAAACCAAATAAAGTTAGTACAAAGGAACAGAACTACAGACCAATCTCCCTAATGAACACAGATGCAAAAATTCTAAACAAAATCCTGGCAAACTGAATTCAACATTGCATAAAAAGGATCATCCATCATGACCAAGTGGGATTCATCCCAGGGGCACAGGCATGGTTCGACATTCGAAAATCAATCAACATAATCCACCACATCAACAAAGAGAAAAACAAAAACCATATGATCATATCAATAGATGCGGAAAAAGCATCCAATAAAGTTCAGCATCCTTTCATGATGAAAGCCCTGGAAAAAACGGGTATAACAGGAACATACCTCAACATAATAAAAGCTATATACAACAGACCCACAGCAAATATCATCCGCAATGGGGGAAAAATTGAAACCATTCCAATTAAGGTCCGGAACCAGGCAAGGATACCCACTCTCTCCACTCCTTTTCAACATAGTTCTGGAAGTCCTAGCTAGGGTAATAAGACAAGAGAAAGACATAAAAGGAATCCGAAAAGTGAACAAAGAAATAAAGTTATCATTATACGTGGATGATATGATTCTCTATCTAGAGAACCCAGAAAAATTGACAGAAAAGCTAATTGAAATAATAAAGCCATTTGGCAAGGTAGCTGAATACAAAATCAACACACAAAAATCAACAGCATTCATATATGCAAAGAATCAATCAGAAGAAGAAGAAATTAGAAAAAAACACCCCATTTACCATTGCACCAAAGAAAATCAAATACTTGGGAATTAACCTAAGAAAAAAACGTAAAAGACCTATACAAAGAAAACTATAAAATATTCTTAAAAGTAATAGAAGATGATGTAAAAAAATGGAAAGAAATTCCCTGTTCATGGATCAGAAAAATTCACATCATCACAATGGCCATACTACCAAAGGCCATCTACAGATTCAATGCAATTCCAATAAAGATCGCAATGACATATTTTAAAGAGATAGAACCAAAATTACTGAAATTCATATGGAACAACAAAAGACCCCGAATAGCCAAAACCCTTTTGACAAACAGGAGAATGGAGGTATTACTATTCCAGACCTCAAAGTACACTACAAAGCCATAATACTTAAAACAGCATGGTACTGATACAAAAACAGACATACAGATCAATGGATCAGAATTGAATCCCCAGAAACAAAACCACACATATACAGTCAATTAATCTTTGACAAAAGGGCAAGAAAACATACCCTGGAACAAGGATATCTGCTTCAATGGTGCTGGGCAAACTGGATCAAACTTGTAAAAAAATGGACCAGGACAATACCCTCACACCCTGTACAAAAATTAACTCAAAATGGATAAAAGACCTGGAAGTGAGACCAGCAACCATAAAATATATAGAAGAAAACCTGACCAAAACCCTTTATGAATTTCACCTCAGAAATCCATTTGGGGAAACAACTATGGCCGGCAAAAAAATGAAGGAAAACATAAACAGCTGGAACTATATCAAACTAAAAACTTTCTGATAGCAAAAGAAACAAAAAACAAAACAAAACTTACTGGGAGAAAAATTTTGACCTCCAGACAGGTGACAAGGGTCTGATAACAAAAATCCACAAAGAGCTCCTACAGTTCAACAGAAACAAAGCAAAAGGCCCACTCAAAAAATAGGGAGAAGAACTAAAAAGACACTTCACCAATGAGGGGATACAGATGGCTAATAGGCATATGAAAAAATGCTCCACATCACTAATAATCAGGGAAATGCAAATTAAAACCACACTGAGATACCATCTTACACCAGTAAGAATGGCCCCCATAAATAAAACAGACAACAAATGTTGGCGCGGATGTGGAGAAAAAGGAACTCTCTTACACTGCTGGTGGGAGTGCAAACTGGTCCAGCCACTATGAAAGATTGTGTGGAGGACCCTCAAACAATTGAAAGTGGACTTACCATTCGACCAGCAATCCCACTACTAGGAATCTACCCAGAGGACATGAAAGCATTAATTCAAAAAGACACATGTATGTGCATGTTCATTGCAGCCCTGTTTACAATTGCAAAGAATTTGAAACAAACCAAATGCACCAAAACAGATGATTGGCTAAAAATATGTGTGGTACATATACACAATGGACTACTATGCATCCATAAAGGACAAACACATGTCCTTTGCAGCAACCTGGATGGAACTAGAAAGACTCATATTAGCAGAAATAAGTCAAAAAGAAAAAGAGAAGTACAGGATGGCCTCATTTATATGATGGATATAGGGAAAAACAAACAAACAAAAATAAGAAAAAATGAGAAATAAGAAAAAATGAAAACAACCAATGGGACTGAACCATGGAGCGAGAGAGGAGGAGGGGGAAGAAGGTGGAGGAGGTGAAGAGCATAAAAAATCAGGATAGTTAACAAATGTTAGTGAAGTGGGAAAGCCCAGGGGTACACAATAATGGACTAAGGTAATATAAATATAAATATACATATATATACATATATATGTATATATATATATATATATATATATACACACACACATTTGCCAGATATCAGAAGAGAACAATGGGCCAAACAACCAACAAGTGAACATCAATTTAACCAACCAATAAATCGCAGAAAAATGGGAGATGAAGTGACTGGAGAGGGGATACGGAGGGGGGATATGGAGGAAGGAGGAGGGATCAATTAATGCACAAATGTGACAAATCAATAAAATGAATTTTTCAAATAAAAAACAATTTTAAAAAATGAAAGAAAGAAATAATAATTATCCCAAGGTGGTAACCCATGCTCAGCGTACCACATGAACAAGGGTTGCTTAGGCTGATAGCCTATAATTGCATGTTAAGTAGATGGTTAACTAGTGAATCAAATTAAATCTCTACATTTTTAAGCCCACCTGTGTGTGCATGTGAGTGTATCATCTGGGTAACTCAAATCACAACCCTGAGTCCAAAGTTTCTTCTTCTGAGAAAAGGGAATGATAACAGTTACTGCCTTATGGGAACTATTGTGAAGAATGAATGCGTTTAGACAAATGCTTGCACATGACATGTTGGGTGTTAATCTTTGATTTATCTTTGATCACCAACGGAACTTAGAATTGGGGAGACAAGATATCAATGCAGTGGTGAGATCCGATTTACAAAACCCCATAAAAATCAGTGGAGTAGTCTTGTAATGATGGTTCATGTTTGTATGAGATGTGTTGACATAAGAATAGAAATAAGTTCTTCTAGTGTTATGATTTTGAAAGATCAGAGAACAATTCTAACTACACACAGGAATGCTGAATCATGAAAGATCAGTCAGTTATGTGTAATCATAAAAATTCACTGTGGTCAGTTGTCATGCTCTCCTCATAACTGGAGGTAAATCTTAGCTCATAATGCCTGCCAGGAATAGGCTGTCCACAATCGTGACAACAGATTTCACCAGCTGGCCTGGCTAATTTCCTTCCAAAGTCTTGGACTATAAGGACTTTCCCCTGGCCTTTTATTATATCCCTTTGGTGGTTATATAGTGACAGGGTTTCTATATTGAAAGAAGCAGAAAATCATAAATTCAAGATATATTTGGAGTAAAGAGTGTATAGTGCATAGACTAAGACCTGAGCTCCTGCAATTTATAGCAACATGGATGGAGATGGAAGAGATAATGCTAAGTGAAATAGGAGAAAGATAAATACTGAATGGTAACACCGATATGTAGAATATAGAGAAACCAAACTTAGAACCAGAGAAGTTGGATGATACTGATGGTTAGGACTTTGGGAGATAACCATACGGTTCCCATTGTATAAAATATTACTCTATTGTAATGTTGGAAATCTACTGAGAATAAAGCTTATCAATTTTCCTTGTGCTCAATGTCTCTTAAGTTTCCTAGTGAATGTCCAGAATCTCTAAATGTCTGTATCTTCTGAGACTGTAACTGGAATGTTCTTCTTGTTAGGGAGACAGGAGAGGTCTACCCTCATTGAAACACAACAAATGGTTAACATTTTTGAAAAAAGTTGACAGCTTCAGTAAACCCACAAGGGTCTTACTGTGTGTGAACAAGTTTGTTTCATATGTGGGCAGAACTAACTATCTACAGATCTGGTTTTTTTTTTTTTTTCATTTGTTTGAGGGAGATGCCCTGTCTGTTGTGTTTTTCTGAGACATTATGAAACTTATGTAAGGTCAGATGTGAAACTCCTTTGAGACCTGGGAGGAGTGACTTCTCTCTAGTTACTTTGTGCTGCTGCTGCTGCTGCTGCTGCTTCTGCTGCTGCTGCTTCTTCTTCTTCTTCTTCTTCTTCTTCTTCTTCTTCTTCTTCTTCTTCTTCTTCTTCTTCTTCTTCTT